>JAQGBR010000042.1:0-23900 GCA_034698525.1 Achipteria nitens | reverse complement strand
TTATAGTTAGTTTGAGTGTCTCTTTGATGGGAACCGACTTCCAGTAATCTTATAGAATGTTTCAGATTATATAATAATTAGAAGAGTTTTAATAATTGAATCTTAAGTTCAGTCATTGATTCCAATTAAAGGGAATTAAAATTTAAATATAATAACAGTGTTTATGAAAAGCGCATTACATTTGAGTTTAGGTTTTGTTTACAAATTGTATTTCAATCACTTTAGGCATCAATTTATTGGATTTGATTTTAATATTAAATTAATTAAAATAACAAATGAGTTATAGAGACAGAAAGCAAAGACCATCTAATGGACAGATGCCACCACTGCCTCCTCGTTGGCTAAAGTGTCCGCGAAGAGGCGATATGATTGCCGGTCAGTATTGAGACCCAAATTAAAACCAATAATTTGATTAACTAATTGTTGTCTTATTTTTAGGCAAATTTATACCATTTAAGACACCATTAGATGATAAATATAAATCAGAAATTCCTGCCTCAGATTTATTCACTCCACAAATGTTTATATCATTGGTTTCTAACTCTTATAAAGTATTGAATTTTATTTTATTTTATTTTTTGATTCAATCGTTTTTATTGTTTGACTAAATTTTAGGTGAAATTAGGTCTTTGGATAGACTTAACGTTTACCTCTCGTTTCTATAATAAAGATATCGTCGAAGAAAAACACATTAATTATTGCAAATTCCAGTGCAGAGGGTATTAGACTTTGATTTTTGCTTTACTTGTCTTATATTTGTCTTAAATTACAGACACGACGAGTGTCCGACTGAAGAACAGACACAACTGTTTGTCAATTGTTGTGCAAACTATATATCTAAGAACCCATTGGATGTGATTGGCGTCCACTGCACTCATGGATACAATAGAACCGGGTTTTTGATCTGTGCTTTTCTTATAGAGAAACACGACTGGAGTGTTGAGGCGGCTGTCAATGCTTTCGCCAAATCCAGACCTCCCGGTATTTATAAGGAGTCGTATTTGAAAGAATTGTTTAAACGGTACGGCGATGTGGACGACACGCCTCCCGCACCCCCTCTTCCTAATTGGTGTCTCGAGTCTGATGACACCGACGACGACGGTATTCGACAGAATACCAATAATTACGATAACCGACAAAATAATCGTAATTTTAATAATAATCACAAGACTTCTAAGTTTATGGAAGGCGTTAATGGAGTGACGACTGTCACTGATTTTTCTAAAACAAGAGAAGTGCAACAAAAATGTCAGAAAATGTGTGAATTTAAAAATAGAGGGTTTCCCGGATCACAACCGGTTTCAATGGACGCTCAAAACATTACACTTTTGCAGGAAAAGGAATATATGGTCAGTTGGAAAGCCGACGGCACCCGTTATATGCTTTTAATAAACGGTTGCGACGATTGCTATTTCATAGATAGAGATAACACTGTCTTTAAAATCGATGACATAATTAAGTTCTTTAAACGCAAAGAATTTCCAAATCATTTGGAAAATACGTTATTAGACGGAGAAATGATTTTAGATGTCGTCAACGGCCAGAAGATCGCCCGTTACCTCATTTATGATATAATCACTTTCGGCACCGCAAAAGTCGGCGGAACTGACTTCAGAACTCGTCTTCTTTGTATCGACAAAGAGATTATCGGTCCGCGAGAGAGGGCTAAAGGCGAAGGAGTCATCGATAGAAGCCAAGAGCCGTTTGGAATCCGTAAAAAAGATTTTTGGGAACTGAGGGATACCTATAAAATATTTGGTGAAAATTTTACTAAAAACCTGTCCCATGAAATCGATGGTCTAATCTTCCAACCCGTTCCCGACCCATACGTTGCCGGTCAATGTAACGCAACCCTCAAATGGAAGCCTCCGTCACTTAATTCAGTTGATTTTAGGCTTAAGATTGTTATGGAGGACAGGCCTGGAATGTTGAGGAAATCGATCGGCAATCTGTTTGTTGGCGGACAGGATATACCTTTCGATACTATAAAAGTGACTAAAGATCTAAAACAATACGACAATAAAATTATTGAATGCTCTTATGATATGAAGACAAGACAATGGATTCTTATGAGAGAAAGAACTGATAAGTCGTTCCCCAATAGTTTCAATACTGCGGTCTCTGTTTGTAATTCAATTCGAAATCCGATCACAAAAGAAATTCTATTAAATTTCATCGAAACCCAAACACAGAATAGCTATAGACCAGCACTTAAAAGACCGCTCGACGGCCATTCCTCTGGCAGTGAAATGCCGCCCCCAACCAAAATCCCTCGAAATTCTTGATAATATAACTTAAAGTAGTATTTAATTTAGAATAATATTCATTCACATCATTAGCCCTTAATTTGTATTATTTTTTCGTCGACTTTAATATACATTCGCTTCAAATCAATAATTTTTAGACAAAAAATAAATTAAATATCGATTTAAATGTATTTAATATTAATTTGTGAAAAATTTTGTGAATCATTTCCTTTAAGTTTTATAGGACTCAATAACTATTTATAGAATAGTTATACATTTTTTTACTATAAATGTATTTCAATACTATATTATCTGCAAATTTTCCTCACATTTAGTTTGAAATTCATTTGAATTCAGAGATAATCAAAGGGTTTGTGAAGAGAGAGACGGAGAAAGTAGTCGAACAACAAGTCTTAAGACCTATTATAACGTCTTATATAATAAAATAATTTTTTTTAAAATTGAAAAAAACTTTGAGACGAGAGAAAAGATTTATCTATTTTTCTGATGGGGAGAGTATTCACAGACAGTCAGATATGAGTCTTGAAAACCAGTTTTTGGTTCGTTTTTTAGTCTGGAGTTCGATAATCGAGCGATTGTTTCATCCGATTCGACACATAGAGAGTGAGCCCAATGTAGGTGTGAAACACAGATCAAAATCAAAATTTTGAATCTTTTTCAAGGATTTTATAACGAAAGGTGAACAGCACCTGCAGATTGTGCAGATCAGCTCTTCTACTCTTATACACTGTATCCCGGATTTTCATACCTTTTATATTTGATGGACTCATTTATTCATTAATTTCTAAGAATAAAAAATATTTTATTTTAAAAATAATATCATAAAAATTGGTTACAAATTATAATAATAATAATAACAAAAATTAATGTCTGGAAAACAAATTAAAATTATTTGAAATTCCAGTTCTTATTAATTGGAAAATATTTTGTTTGGAATGAATCAAAAAGAAAACTTAAAACAAAAATAAAGGGATTCAAAGATATAAAGAGATAGTATAATAAGGAGAGGCCTGAGCTCAGCTCATCCACAGGTAGTTCAGCGACCCTTAATTTCTTTAAAAATCTTCGACAATGATCTTATCTAAAAAGGCTGCCAGCGGTTAGTCTCTCTCTCTCTCTCTCTCTCTCTATAGAATCAAGTTTTTGAATATTCGAACTCTTTTTGTATTTTGAAATCAATGACTAATAATTTAAAGACAAACTCAAGTCATATACATATTTAAAGAATAAAATTCAATAAATTATTTTCTTATTTAACTAATTTTATATTCAAATTAATTCTACAAAATATATGAAAATTGATAAAAAGATTTATTAATATAACTAACATTAAATATCCGGGAATTTTGTTCATATAATATAATATACGGAAAAATTGTTAATCAAAAAAGTCTATTATAGTATATCTGTAGAAATATTGAATATTTGGTTATTATTCCAAACCCTTTCTAAGTAATGGTTTGTGTCGAGAGTTGTAAATGAATTTCGTTTTTCAATTACTGACAAAAGTATTCAAAAATTTTCATTTCAAGAGAAAAGGTATAATAAGTTAACGACAAACCCCTTAACGAAAAGAAATGCTTTCAGTTTAGACTTTAATGCCTAAACTTTCCATTTTCGGCGGTCACCGCAGGCTATTTCGTGGTAGTGGTGACTCTCTTTAGTGTCATTTGGCGGCACCCCTTCAATACAGACCATTCAAACGCAAATATTATCCTTGAAATGAATGTATACCTCTGAGGAAAGTATGAAAAGTGTGGTATTTGAGCTGAAAACAAGTGAATTCTTCGGCATAAATATTCTGAAATAAGGGGAAAGATAGAGAACAGACTGTTAGTGAAAGGGAGAACAGGAAACAAATATTTGGCACAGATATAGACTAAGAGCGCGAATTTGGGCTCATGTATTGACTGACCACTACTTGAATCGTATGTTCAATAAAAGCGGACAAATACTTATTTCATTGCTCTGATGTTTGGCCTATCAGTGAAGGGATTGGGATTAAGAATAGTTTCATATCTTTAGTGCAAAAGAGATATTCTTAGAAAAAAGTAGTATTTATCGAAAAATAACTTGCAATACATGTACTCATTGTTTATTCGTTGACCCTTTTCTCCAGATTTGAGTGACCAATAAGACCAATACATGCCCTGAATGGCACTCACATTATGACAATACCAAACAGAGACCAATACTGTCGAATGCACTCGAATTTGTCTCAAACTAATGCTGTTTTCAGTAAATACTGTTTCTTGAAAATAACGCCCTTTCAATAGCCATTTGATTAGTGACCGGTGTTTCAGTGCAGTCAATGTCCTGATTAGCTGTTATTAAGATCTCAATCCAAAAATCAAAATGAAATCAAAACTGTTGGTCAAACAAATGACCAAAAAAGGTGTCTGACCTTACATTTGGTTCTAATGTTTGAATACGAAGTATAAAAGGCTTAAAACAACGACTTTTGAATTTCATTTTGATTTTACAGTTGATTAGAGAAACGTTTCCTTTAATTGACTCAAATATTGAAAAGTTTTTTTTTAAATTAAAGTTAATTTTTTTGTTTATCAAAACAGTGTTATTCGACTTCAAGAAAAAATGCCAATCGATTCAAATGACGAGTCCTTTCATTTTGACTCAATTGTATGTAAGTTCCCATCAATTCTAATCAAAATTAAATTTTTTCTTCTACTGTCTTATCACTGATTTTCTGACAAATAAATTGATTTAATTGAGAGAAAGAGAATAGTTTTTCAATCATATAATGAGAACTCGTTTTTATGTGAATAGAAATTCTGGTTTTATTATTTGAATTCAGTTTTTTCGTTCATCAGTTGTTCTCAAAGAAAGAAAACTATAAAAACTTTCCGGACTTTTAGACTTTGAGAGTAATATATTCGAAGTTTTCTAAACAGAGTTTATATGAAAAAAGTTTTGAATGACTTTTTTCTGAGAAACAGTTGAGCCCAAACAGAACCCAAACCTTTTCTATTCTGGAATCAGTTGTATAACCGGTGAATAGATTTTTAATATAACTCTTAATAAACTTTTTTAATAACTCGTATGAGAAGAGACTGAACTCTAGAATGAAATTTATTTTTTCTTCAGACCAGACATTAAATGTTAAGAGAATTTGTTTGAAATTATAGCCACAGAAGAGGTTGGGATGAGTTGATTGGTCTTTCAATAGATTTATAGTTAGAGTTGCGTCAGAGGAGAGTCATTATAATTGCGATATAATTACTATCGAAAAGATGTTTTGTATGGAAGCGCTGCCACAGGTTTTTCTCAATTCTTTTGGTTTCAACGTTTTCTCTCCAATACCTGTGCCGTGAGTTTAGGCGCCATATATAATCACACAATTTAGTTATTCTGAGTTTTTTGTAGAGTTCAAGTTTGAATCGTGCAAATAGTTAGCAATAGTTAGTGTCTCTCTTTTAGGGTTTTGTTAAGAAAACCTGTTTTTCAGATCTCAAGTCATTTTGAAAGACCCACCACTAGAACTCTCGCAAATTCCAGTGCTGGAGACTGCCCTCCAGTTCTTTGTATTTAAATGTTGGTTGAATTCCTCTCTTGTCGTTAGAACCGGTTGTAGGGCTTGAAATTCCCATACTCTCGTCGAGGGACCACTTTTGGCGGTATTAACGCTCTGCCAATGAGTGAACGAGTGCTGCAAAAACTCGTTACAAAACTTCATTTGCTTTCAGTTACTAACGTTACTCAAAAAGCAATGCCAGTGCAGGACAAGTCCAACACTAGTATTAGTGGTCCGCCAACAGTCCCGCTCTCTCTGTTCTCGTTGAGAGTCTCTCTGTGTTTGAAAAGCGCTCAAAACGTTGTCTCTCTCTTTCTCTATCGCTATTTCATAGGAATGAGTCGTTTGAGAACTGGTATACGTTTTTTGGATCGCTTTGAGTTACGATCGCAAACATATACGACATTTGGCTTCACATACTTTCAATGCCTATCAGTGCCTACGAGTGTGTGTGCCTTCACTACCAGTGCTCTCACCAACAAAACTAAACTAACTTTTGGTTACTTTGAGTTTTGGAGCTTTTTATCAGAAAAATGAACTCTATTTTCACTCTTATTTTAAAACATTTCTCTCATTTAGACGACAACCTGTTGTGCACTCAAACTATTCACTCATTTATTCAAACGTTTGTCTAAAATAAGTGTTATATTAATCTCTGGTCAGCCGATGGTCCGTTGGATTAAGGATTGTGTCTGCTTTGGATGATTGTGCCTCTAGTCCTGTTAATTATCATTCATGACTAGATCCACACTCATCCATAGCTACAATCACTGCCATCACAACACCTAATCAATGGATTTCTTCTTTCCTTTGGTTTTTACTTCTCATCTGATATTGAAGTGAATAAAAACCGAATACTTTTTCGGTTCAAAACATTTTCCAATGAAATCAACTCTTTTTCTCTAAAATTACTTCACTTTTCTGTCAATAATTTTATTAAAATTATTTTAAATATAAAAATATATTTTTTGATTATATTTGGCGCCGAAATGGGGTCTGAATTACAATAATTGAGAGCATATGTGCCGCACAAAGACATTAGACATTAGATTATATCCAAACCGAATATAAGGCAATAAAAAACATTTTCTTTAGTTTAAACATAAGGAAAAAATTGGAGGTTTTGGAGGTCAACACTATTTTGTAGAATCAATGCATTGATTACATTAGAAAAATCAGTATAACATATATCTAATACTTGTACTCTTCAACACTACAGTCATTTTGAAAACTACTTATTCTGTTTCAATGGTGTTAATCATTGAACTTCTCTTCGATAATCCAAAACCTTTGATGTGTTGCCTGAGATCTGACACTAAAACTGATTTCTATTCCTATAGTTTAGGAGAGATTTGTTTTCCACTTTCAATACAAATGTTTAGTAGTTTTCTGGAAATTAGTAAAACTGACAAACATTTGACTCAATTATTTGAAACACATTTAAACAAAAAATGATATCTAAAATGTTTAATGGATTAGAATAGTCAGGATTTGTTTGTCAGGTGCTGTCGATTCGCTCGGATAGGTCTGCTTGTCATTGAACGGCTTGTGAACTCACCCGGTGAATGGTGCCCGGTAGATGTAGGTGTCCGGCTCTGTCCGGTATCAATACGACATTCATCACCGGGTAAACATTCATCCGGGCCGATCCACTAGATATCAACCCACCCATAGAGGAGTGCCCACCGACTCCTCTATCATATCGTACGTATCACCGAAAAGGACGACATCTATTGTTACAGATTTTCAACTTTTAAAAAGTTTTTAATTCAATTCATTTAACCGTTTTTTGATTTAATAATAAAATTATTTTTTTTAAAGTTTTTGATTAATTTCTTAAGTAATGGATTCCGAATCAATTGAGTTGTGTTTGACCTGCAGTCAAATAAGAGCTAAACTTTTGGCGCTCAAGAAATGGTTTGAAGACAATAAATATCTTCTAAAATGTATTGAACACAAGGGAACGGAACAGAAATGGATTGGTTTTAACCTTAATTTCATAGTAAAGTCAGCCAATGATATCGTAGACTCTATGAATATCGTTGAAAATTCTGTACTCAAAATGAATAAATTGAACCCAATTTGTCAAAAATTAATAGAGAGTGAAATCAGATATTTTACAGAACAGTGGCATAAATCTATTGAACCAAAAGTCAAGAATATATATACCGCAGACCAGAGACACGTCAACACAACTCATGAGTCATACGATTTAACTGAACTGAAGAAACTGGAAATTTCAATGATTAACAACCAAAAGACTATTAAAGAGATCGAAGAAGAGCTCAAACAATCAGCAGATTTTGTTATTAAAATTGAAACTCACACTCAGAATGCGTTAATGAATGTGAAGACTGGCCGCAGAAGAATACAGCGAACAAAACATATCCAAACATTTTTAAATCGTTTTAAATTAATTTTCATATTTATAGCAATTATTTTAATCATTTTTATAGTAATTATTGTTTTGATTTTGATATTTGTTTTCAATGTTTTCTCTTAAATATTTGTCATTTAATTATAAAAATAAATATTTTATCGATTATTTAATAAAATTAAAAGGATTTTAATTCAAAAAACTTTTTTAGAATTGAAATGAACTTAGAATTGGGTTTGAATTTGTGTGGTCTCTAACTGTTGGTTATTATCAACACTTTCGAGAGAATCGGATTTGTATTTATTAGAAGTGGACTCTGAGTCCAA
The DNA here is from genome assembly GCA_034698525.1 of Achipteria nitens. NCBI lineage: Eukaryota > Metazoa > Arthropoda > Arachnida > Sarcoptiformes > Achipteriidae > Achipteria > Achipteria nitens. Next base: position 15,398 of record JAQGBR010000042.1, on the reverse strand, counting down.
GTCATTCAACACATCGTTTCTGATTGTTTTGATTTGATTATCATTCGGTGATATTTGTTCATAAGATTTATTTTCAAACACATTTATGTCTGTGGATCGACCACCGGCTGCTTTCTTAGATGGCTTTCTTCGAATACTATCGGTTAAACGTTTTCTGTTGATTAAGACATAACAGTAAACGCATATCGAAATCGCTATTAAACACAATACGAAACCAATTATCACACAAATGGTTATCAAATACGATCCACTGCTTTGAGCTCTTTTAGTGGTACTTGAAATCAATTGCTTCATAACTCTTCACTAATCAATCAAAAATCAATTTTAAATTTTCTTTAATCCAATAAGTTTTTAACCGTTAGACAAAATGCACGGCTTTTGTCAATAATACTAATTCTAATCTTATATTCAAAATGAGTGGACACTAAATCTAATAAAAGTATAGATTTGATTGATTTGAAGCGCTTTAATATCTTTAATCTTTAAATCATTTAAATAGTCATTAAACTCAAGTCATTCATCGATGAAACAAATTTTAAAGACCTTTTGAATAATCGCGTGTTTTATTACACTTTAATATTCGTGACTTAAAGTCATTTATTTAAATCTTTGTTAGAAATCTAAAGCATATTTACATAAATCATCAAATTTTCAGTGAAAATGACATCCAATTCAAAAATAAGTCTTCATTTGATAACTTTATTTCTTGTTTTTCTATCTATCGATTTATCTGAGCTTTTATTGATTTTTCCCAAACTTTCCAAAAAATAAAGTTATAGTTTAACTAAAATGGTATAAAAACATATAAAAACAGATCCTTTTAACGTTTTGAGGAAATCAAGTATCGACTTATTCTACTCTTTTTCCGGAATCTAATCTTATAGTCTTAAGTTTGACCGATGAGTTCTTTTCCGTGAGTTCCGGATGAGTCGAAAATCTTGTAATTAGTATTCAGACAAACACTTGGTTTAGAAAATAAATTCAAATATAAAATGTCTATAAAACCAATTGAAATGACAAGAATTTACACAAAAAACTAATTGAAAAAAAAGAAATAATGGTTTGAAGTCTTTAACTAATTATTCCGATCGACAGACAGATTAAAAACTCGACAGTCATTAAGAAAAGATGTCATTCGTATTCGTTTAACGCCTTTAAGTAAACAACAGATCAAACAATTGGGCCAAACGTTTAAAATATTTTGATCACAATTAGACACCAAAATAAAATGAACATGTTAAAAATTCAGATCACATTCAATGAACTTTTTTCTCTTTAATGTTATATAAGTATTAGACTAAAGTCCTCGAGTATTACACTCTTATATAATTGAATTGTTTTTGTTTTCCAATTTTTAAGGGAATTTTAAAAAATGTTTTAATCAATTAATATAACACTAAATTAAGTTAATTAAAAGTTTTAAAAACAAAACAAATTTAGAGATTTTTTTTGTATGGATTTCGAGAAAGAAATACAAAGTATTTTTGCGTTTAAATGATTACCACAATTAAGTATATAATAGTAATAAAACAATTGATGAGAAATATATGACATAACTCTGAAAAAAAATTATAAATCCTTTGGAACTGACAACTTAAACTTTTAATTGATTTGAAAAATAATAAATATTTTTTCCAAATAAAAACACAAATAATTTTTTTAGAAAAAGAAATGCACTTCAAGTATATAATCACTGCACAAGTATTTCAAATAATTATAAATTAGAAAAAAACGAGAGATTAAGCTATAAATTAATTAAAATCATTTGTCAAATAAAAATCTTTAGTTTTTTAGTTATTTTTCACTTTTAAATGGTTTTTATTATTTAAGAGAAGAAAAACAGACATTAAATGAATGAATGATTTGTTTTCAGAAATAATTGTATTTTTCCTCAAAAATGTAATTAATTATTAATCAATAAAACAACTGAAAGTTCGAAACAAACAAAAACAAAATGTAATATAAATCTCACATTAATTATACACTAATTCTCGTACCAAAAAATGATTTTTAGGGGGATTTTATTCAGTATATAAGAGTGGGCGTCCTTTTGAACTTTTGCTCAAATTATAAGTCACTGATCGAGTGGTACAATACGTGTGAATCCAATTATATTCAGAGATTAATAATAAAAACGGAAAAAAATATAAAAATCAATGCAAACAAATAACAAAAGGAAAGAAAGAGAACCCAAAAATGAAGACAAAAATCAGTTTTTATATATAAATTGAGTATAAAATTGAAAAATCATTTAAAATCAAATCCACTGATCGATCAATTTATTGATAGAAACGAACTCTCATTTCGATAATAAGTCTTTTTTGGTGAATGAAATTTAAAACTAAGTTTTCAATTAAATTAATTAAATGAAAATTAAGGGCAAATATATTTCGCTTATGTTTTAGTCACACTTTTTTGTAACACTACTTCACAAACAATTTGTTTTCTGTCTTTAAAAGTATTAATAATAAAAATCATTAATTATTGTCCAAAAAATTCGATTTTTATCAGAGATTTTAATCAGAAAAAATCTGAATTTGTTTTGTTTTGTCGAATAAAAATGTTTTTACTTTCATCTAAAGAGTCGAAAGAAGTGCTAAAATTATATTAAACGGCGTTTTTGACGGGTTTTGTAATACAGATCAATGAATAATAATTATTAAAAATGTTTTCGTAATTCAGTACTGAAAAAACAATACAATAAAGCGTTTTATATATAATAGAAGTTAAAAAACACGAGAAAAAAGGCAAAAGACGTGAATTCTATCGCGAAATAAATTTCAATCTTTTGTTTATAATTTGGACATTCATTCGGATTATATCTAAAAATTGGATTTTGTTTTAAATATTTTTTTTTCAGTAAAAGATATAAAGACTACAAGAATTTTGTGTTATATTGTGTGCAACCGATCATATCATCTGAATTTGAGGCAAAAGTCGAATCGGATTCAATTCAAAAAAGAACGGGAGGACAGGAGTAGAAGAGATGCGAAGATTTGTTGTATTATTATTAATAATTATTGATTTGATGGGAATGCAGAGAACGGATTACTGTTTATCAATTATCTCCGCCCTCCTGTTGTTCATCGCCGTCTCCCTGTGTATCAGACGTCCAGAGCTGTCGACAAATTCAAAATTTAGATTTAGTGTTGAGTCATAAAAAGTGTTGGTTGAGTGGGACATACCGTCAGATTATCTCTGAGCAGCTGCATTATGAGCGTACTATCTTTATAGGAATCTTCGTTAAGTGTGTCCAATTCGGCGATCGCGTCATCAAATGCCTGTCCAGTCATTCAAACAATGAGTAAACATTTAATAAATAGAAGTCATCAACGAATTCATAATAAGGTGCGGACTATAACTGCAATTTAATGCAAACAAAACCTAAAAACTATTATTAGTTAAAAAGCAGTTCTCAAAAGCATTTGATTAATATGTGAGGGAATGGTTAGCATTGCAGGCATGGAATGGCCAGTCATTAGATTGGTAGCCATTACCTGCTTTGCCAAATGACAGGCGCGATCGGCAGCGCTAAGGATTTCATAGTAAAATACAGAGAAGTTGAGCGCTAGACCCAAACGGATCGGGTGTGTGGGCTGTAGTTTGGTTTTGCTAATATCGAAAGCTTCCTGATATGACTTTTGCGACTCTTCGACAACACCTTATTATGACATCGTTTGAAGTAATGGGGAAAAGAAGAAAACAATGAGTAAAGCAGTGCACAGTCACATACCTGTTTCGCGAGCTGACACGCTTTGTCAGGTGAATTGAGGATCTCGTAGTAAAATACCGAGAAGTTGAGGGCCAGACCCAACCGAATTGGATGCGTCGGTTGCATTTTGCTTTTGCTTATGTCGAACGCCTCCTGATAGGCTTTTTGGGACTCCTCAACAACACCTGAGTCACAATTAGTTCACACAATAGATTCAAAATCATTAGTCACACAAATCAATGTTCAACTCTTCACACAATTGTCAGTTAAAATCAGTTAATATTATAATTCTAACTATTATTCACATTATTCTGACTAAACGTCTCATATATTTAATAATTAACACAAATATCTAAACAAATGTATCCAAAAGTTTAGAACAATTCATAACTTAATTGTAAGAAACTATTGGACCGTAAAAGGAATGGAATGTTATGTCTCTAAATAAGACTCAAATATCATAATATAAACGTCAAAAGAGAACAAAATCTAAAACTCAATAATAATAACTCAACTGACATAAGAAGTAAACCAAAAAATAAGTCAGACTTACTGGTCCTTTGGTCACCTGTGGCCACTTCAGCCAAATATCGGTAATAATCGCCTTTCATTTTAAGGTAAAAGACTTTGCTTTCGGCATTACTGGCCTTTGGGATCAAAAACTTGTCGAGAAGACCCTAACCATACAAATAGGAAGACAAACATTAAAAATAGAAAATAAATTTTGGAAAACCATTAAAAATGAGATAAAAATATAGTTTCGGAGAATATGAGTGAAAATATGATAAAAATATATTAAATATTTGAAATACAGACAAATATTATATATTTGAGAGATAGTGAAGACGATAGCAAAGGATATCAGAGAAAATGGGATTTAAAACAAAATTAAAATACAGTTAGAATTAGTCACAATTCACATGACTTGAGGCCACACCCACTCAGACATTATGCAAAGCCTGTGCTCTGATGTAATGGTTAGCGCATTGACATCAAAGACAGACAGAATAGAGAATATATAAGAATCGGAAAAGTGATGAAAAACAAATTTAGGGATAATTGGGAGAAGAGATTAGACCTAAAGGAAGGAACGGATAATAATTGGGATGACATACGAGAACGTCGTAACAGATTTCGCGTAACTCTTTCTCGACTTTTTCTCTGTATTCGCGCGCCATTTGTTGTTTCCTTTCGGATCCTTCAGTCTTCTGTTCGATGCTTGAGATGACGCGCCACGAACTCCTTCGGGCGCCGACAACGTTCTTGTAGGCCACAGACAGAAGGTTTCTCTCTTCGTTGGACAGTTCAACGCCCGTCTCAGTGACCTGTTTCATGGCAGCGGCCATATCGTCATACCTTTCCGCCTGTTCCGCCAATTTGGCCCTTTGAACCAATTCGTCCTTATTATCCATTATATCAATGGTTACCAAATGGTCGACACTTTATATATAAATATATATAAATAGAGTCAATATTTTGCTCTCAATTCGATTGCCGTCTAATGACTCGACTCTCGACGAAAGTAATGTTTAGATCAATTCGGAAGTGTTGACAACACTATTAACTCAAATCTTGTGATAATATCTGTAAGAATCAAATAAAAAACATTAATTAATATCAGTATTAATAGGAGTGTCGGCACACATGTAGTCAAATATCGATTACTACCGTTTTTGAGTCAATTTGTGTTCAAAATATCAATTATTAACTAATAATTAATTATTTTATTATTACTATAAATACGTATTGAAAGCAATAATTGTTTTTTAAAATTTAAAGCAAACCAAAAGTGTTTAGTTTTACTCAAAAGCTATGTATTAATAGTTATGTTAAATGCAATTCGAGTGGTATTCCTATTGCTATGCAGTCAAACGCTATGTCTGTCCTCTAAAATGGCTGACAAATCATTTGAACGTATTATTCGTATATATCGTATGTATAGCTTATGGATAGGCAGTAGTAGTGAGTAATACACTGATAACCAGTAATAGAGAGGAATAGCGCCGCAACACTAATGCCGAGAATGGAGTTTAAGGGCAAAGGCGTGAACCACACAATCCATCCATACATACATCCACTCAGACTCAGAAACTATTGTCTTTACCACACTTACTATCACTCGTTTGGTCACAAATAACAATCAAATTCGGTGTTAAATATGTTTAAATACTCACCAAATGATTAGATTTGATACAAAACTGATCCGAAACGGGAATAATTGAGATTAAGTCTCGCCGGTTATGAGAGCCGATAGCTATACAAATGAATGAATGCACTGACAAACCAATGCCTATAGACTAGTGCTGTCGGACTGGCACTCACTCACACATCACACGCATTGCAGACATACGATTGGCTCAAACCTGACTCAGAGCTCAACTTTGAGTTTCTACTGAAATGCTGTGCCATCTCTATATAGATTTAACTCAGTATTGCAAGTCTTGAGAGACTCATTCATTGCTTGTAAAGCCTGAGCTCTCAATGTCTCAGTGTTTGTCTGTGAAGCACAATAACGTCACCACTGTCTCCATGACTACCGTTTAAATACACTGAACACAACACAAGTGCACAGGTATTACAATCCCTACAAACACCGCATGTCTTCAACTCATTACTTATTTTAAACATTTGATTATTAACTCTAAATAATAATCAAATTATTTCTAAAAATTTATATAAATTTATATTTAGTTTTGATTCGATAATTATCTTCTAATTAAAGGCATTTCAGAGGAAATGCCGAAATCAAAGAGAAATCGTTTCGGTATTTATTTTATATTTATTTTAATCCATTATTTGATTGAAATCTAAAATTTTATTGAAATTAATATTCAGTTTCATTGACGGCAACCAAAAAGAAGTCATTTTCTGAAATCAAAGAAAAATTAGTCGAAAAAGTAATTGAATTTTTGATTTAACTTTAATTTAGTTTTATTTAATTATTAATTGTATTTCAGGTGAGAGAGAGTTGCGATCAGTTTGAAAGAGTTTTCCTCTTTTCGGTGCAAAATATGCGAAATTCAAAGTTAAAAGACGTTCGCCAACAGTGGAAAGACAGTCGGTCTGTCCTTTAACTTAATTTATTGATTAATTGATAACTTTTTTGTTGTGTTTTTCAGATTCTTTTTCGGTAAAAATAAAGTAATGGCTATCGGTTTGGGACAGACAAAGGAAACTGAATATAAAGACAATTTGCATAAACTTAGTAATAGACTGTACGGTCAGTGCGGACTTCTCTTCACAAATAGACCCAGAAATCAAGTCTTAAAGTGAGTCAACAACTTATTACCAAATTATTTGAATTGACTTAAATTGTGTTAAAACATTGATTATAATAAAACTTTCAATTAATGGCATTACATAACGGTTGGCCACTACTAACCCAAACCCTCTCCAATAGTAAGCAATGAGAACCTAAAGTTAGACGATTTGAAAAAATCTATTTATTAATTAAAACTTTAATTTATTGTTTATAACTAAATCCAAGAGAAGTGTCAGTTCAATAAATTGATATATTAGTTAAAAGTTACCATCACTCAAATTAGCTTAGGTTTTGATAGTCAGGAGCTGTTGATAACAGGGGAATACAAGTGTTGTATAATAAATATTATTTACAGAAAACTCCATATTCTGTCAGCTCTTACAGAAAGTGATAAATTTAGGGTTCATTCAAGTGATGATGAGATCAACTTTTCATTTATTCTCAAAAATCCTTTTCAACTAAATTTTATAAATGTTTGGATTCTTTGATATTTTTGTTGAATAAAATGTTTGTATTTAGTATTCAATGAATTATTGGATTTCTTTACAAGTATTTTCTTTTTCTCTGCAATTCTTCACTCAATTATTCAAAATTTGTTTTCAAAGGGTTTTTGTTAAATATTTTGATGATTATGTGTTTAGAAAAATGATGAGACAATTGATTACTTTTATTATTTGCTTAATTTATTTGAAAATAAGTTTATATTTTTAACTCAATTATAATCTAATCTAAACGTGATTTTTATTTGAATTCGTGAAACCTCTGCACTCATCAAACAAACACTTCTCTATTTTCAAAGAGCAAACATCAAAATAACTCAAATATTAATACATTAAAAATATAACAAAATTCAATATTTTCCACACTTTTCTCTATGAAATTTGTAACAAAAATGGGTGAAAACAAATTATTCTCTATTCTTTGAGGCGAATGATTAAAATATTTGTGAAGTGCTATAATTTCTTGTTTCACTTCAGGCACTTCTCCATCATTTGTGGCATTCATTTGTTTGCTTAAATCAATTGAATTGATAACTAAAATGCATTTATATTTCATTTATTAATCTTATGTTAAAAAACTAATTTCGATTTCAAGTAAAAATTTAATTTTGCACAGAATATGAACCTTTGAATGTTTTTTGTGAATAGAATTCAATTTTCATTTTATTGAAGATTTGTTCTGAAATCAGTTTTTTCCAGTTATAAATAGAAAGTGTTTTTATCAGGAAATTAGTAATTTTATGGATGTTTTTACACATTCTGCCAATCGATGCTTTTGTGTTATATCAGTTCAAACGATTGTTGTCTAATAAATATTTTTCTCCCTTTTTTCATGACTGGAAATATGGCTCTTCTTTTATATGATTTATTCACTTTTTGGGAATTTGAAACGTTTTTCCATTAAATTTAATGAATAATTGCCTCAAATTGCTTAACATATATATAGTCTCTTCTCTTTTAGAATTGACTACATTTTTATTAAAGGTTTTGATTTCTTTGAGATTCTTGTCTTTTATTATATCTCTGTTTTATTTCTATTATTTATAAAATTTTAAATTAATAATAATCTGATAATAAATCGATTAAATTATTGATTTAAACAAAATAAATAAATAAAAATTTAATCTCTTTTTTATTTGAGTTATTTTTAGTAAACTATTAAAAATCGATTAAATATAGAAATTTTTATTTAAATTTTGTTTTATTTATGACTTACTATCAGATGGTTTGAAGACTATTACGAAACAGATTTTGCCAGATCTGGAAACCCGGCCAAAGAGACTATTGTCTTAGACGCCGGGCCTCTCAACCAATTTGCACATTCAATAGAACCACATTTAAGACAATTAGGAATGCCTACCTCTCTTCAAAAGGGTGTCGTAACTCTTCTCAAAGACTTTGAGGTCTGCAAAGAAGGCGTTCCATTAACTTCAGAACAGACACGAATTCTGGTCAGTGATTATAATAACTCTTAAAAACATTTTGAGTTTATTTTATTATTTATTTGAATTAATAGAAACTATTGGGTAACGAAATGGCAGAGTTTAAGATCACTGTCGAAGCCATTTGGGAGTCCGACGGATACTTTGAAGAATATGTTGCTCTCAATAAACCCGAACCTGAGGTCAGGGAAAGAGAGAATAAAAGGAAAAAACTCAGAAGAAATAAACGAATTGTTGATAAAAGCAAAGACAAGGATGAGATGTCTGAAGACGATAATAATGACACACTTATGTCAGACGATGGAGAAAATGAGGACTAATTTTTAAATACATTAATTAGTCGTTTATTTTAATTCAAAATTAATGTTTTTAATACAAAATTAATTTTATTGAATAAAATATCTTTTTTTAAAACATTGAATGATTTTATTCAATAAAATATTTTATTAAATTGTTTTCAATTGAATTTCAGTTATTTTTATTGCTATTTATTATCGATCTTAAGGCTGAAGATCTCATAGTCAGCCACCGTTTGGAACCGACTCGGAGACGATCTATCGATTCGATAGTTTAATGTTTTGGTATAGAAATCGATTGCAATTGTGTTTCGTTTAAATACAGTTAACATAACTTTTTTCATATGAAATGTAAGCCCTATTTCGTAGAGACATGACATTAAATACTGTCCCACACCTGACCGCTGATGGCTATCAATCACTTGCAGTTCATAGCAATAGATAACACATTCGGAGTCATTACCGCCGACTTCGAACCGGAAGTTTACAAATGCTATCAATTGGTTTGTGTCCAAACATTTCAATAACAAGAGTCGGGATGTCTTGTGTTTAAATTCTTTGATTTTATTAGATCTGTTCCAACCCGAAGAACTCGACTCATAGTATGACTTCATGTTATCTTCTGTTAAGTCAATCATCCATTGATGAGATTCTTCGTCTAATTGTGACCATTGATGACAACTCAAACTTAAATTTAAATTATTTTTGTTGAAAACAACAAAACTTGAGTCGATTTTAAGCAAAGGATTATCGCATTGATTGGCCACTGATATGAGAGCTGTGGCCCGACAGCCCTTTTCACTCTTCTGGCACTTCTGGTTCTGGCGTTTAATTGAATTCATATTTAAGGACACAATTATTCGTCAAATGTTTTGTTTTATTTTGCGCTCAAATTATATAACATTTAGTGATAAGAAGAGCGCATGTCTTCACATCCCTTCAAAGTTTAGCAAACTTTTTAAATGATTGAAATGATTGAACTCAACATGATAAGTGCTTCATCAATTGAACATGCTTAGTTTCGGGCCAAACATTTGATATAAAAATTATAGGAATGTCTCTTATTTTAAAATATTTTAATGATTTTTAGTTCAGTAATTATAATGATTTATCAATTTATTCAAAATTTCAATTGCATGGATCAGTTTGAACAAAAATGATGATGGTCATTCTTCATGTTTTTATTCAAAAATTATAAAAATAAATTAGAAGTAAAATCAATGAAATAAAGTATTGGATTAAAATACAAAAAATGAGATAAAAATTAAAACTAATTTAAGGCTTATTTTGATGTCTTATCAGTGGTTGTAATTCATCTCTATTTGTGGTTTGGATTCTCTTTACCGTCAAATACACCAAAAGTAGTAAAACCTAAAGAATGAGAAAATCGTTTAAAACATGTATTTAATGAATAAACAATTGTTTTAAATATTAATACCAAAACAAAATCTGTTATATAAATAACAATTAGACCTCTTCTATAACCAACTGTTTCGAGAAGAAATCCACCCAAAGTGGGACCAATGAATGCACTGGAAATTGATTATTTAGTTAATCATCACTTGTTCTTTGCGAGAATCTTATCTAACCCGATAGAACAGGCACAGAAGAACATGGCTGATACTAAACCATAAGTTGATATGTCATCGGGAAAGCCTCGTCTATAAATTGAGTCATGCAATGAACTAATGAAAGCAGTGACCAGTTTTGCAGCCATTCCTAACCCAATAAATACAAGAGACACGACTATAATCCAGAGTTCTCTGAAAAAATGATTAAAATCAATTAAATTTGAATCAATTTTAATAATTAAGGGCTGACTTACGGTTCTATTGGTATGAAATCTAAGGGTCCGATAAACGTAAATCCTATTAAACACAATACAGATCCCAATAAACAGAGTTTCTTTGGATCAAACTATTAATTAAATAAAAATTCATTAATTTATAGTAATTATTAAAATTCAAAAAATATTACTCCTTTATCACAAAGTTTTCCCCAAATAGGAGTAGTGATGGCATATATACCACCAGATATGATGAAAACACATCCTATTATTATTGGCTTTAAACTGAATAATAATATTTTGTCATTAATTGTAAGGTTTTTGAATTAAATGCAATTTTACTCGAATTGTCTTAAATGAGGCTCAAGTGTTGCAGAATTGAATCCAATAAAATTAAGAGATGTAGCGATGGCTAATGCATCGAGAAGTATGCCAGGGTCAGATATAAATTTCCATATGTTTCCCGACTTTTGTATCGTATTTTCAGCTGAGTTCGGCATTAAAATGAATGTGAAAACCCCTCCCGAAAGCAAGAATATGCCTAATATCACAAAAGGTAATATAAAACCTCCCAATTGAAAGAAAGCTCCTCCGAGTGTCGGACCCAAAATTAAGCCCAAACCAAACGCTGTCTCCAATAATGAAAACGTTGCCGCGATTTTGTCAGGAAATTCTTTAGCCATAATAACATAAGAAGAAGTCAGAAAAGCGGCGGCAGATATGCCTTCAATTATTCTGACCACAAAACACAATACTATAAAAGGAGTGCCAAACGGCGCGCGATCTAAGAGTCCAAACATAACAGTACTAAAACCTGAGATAAATAATCCGATTTCGCAAAGAAAAACAGAAGAAATCTTAGCAATCATTTTCCCAAAGAGTGGAGAAGTGATTGCAATCACCAATTCGTATATTCCGAACACAAATCCATACTGTGTTGGAGTCGCTCCTAAAGTATACATTAATTATTCACTAATTATTATCTTATTCTACTTCAAGTGATCATACCTTTAGATTCGGCTTCTTTTGGGAAGAATGGTGCTTGGAGACTGACACACGCAGCCACCCAAAAGTTGCCATAAAATAATAAAATAAGAATAAGTGTTTGTCTTCTGTGCGATACATCACTTGAGTTTCTCACACTTTTGTCACTAGAGTTTGACTCTTCAATTGTCTCAACTCTACTAACAGTTTGTGTTAAATCTCTGGTCTGAGAAACACTCAAAGACTTATTCTTTTTGTTATCGATTTGATAATAATTGATTGGATTCAGAGAATCACTACTCTTTTGAGACAATATTTTGTTCACTTCTGTCGAACAACTGAACGAAAGAAACTTCGATTCCATTGCAGACAAAATCTGATGAAAACTAAACAGAAAAATAAAAGTTTGTACTAATTTTGTATTCAAAACAAACACATCTTTTTATACTTAAAGATAAAATTAATTTATGATTAAATTCGGACAAAATTCTTATTAAAAATGTAGTGAAATATTGCAAAAAATATTATCGAAATAATAAACAAATCAAAAACAACTTTCTTATAGCGATTGAAATATTCAATACTTTTCTGATAATAATATTCTTTGAATAACAAACTATTAGTTTCTCTTAAGAGTTGTGAGAGTCTTGAGTTAAAACTCTTGACTGTGAGTGGAAAATAAAATTGACTGTCTCATTTTGATTAGTTTTCAGTGTTCTCTTCTCCTTTAATGCATTATTTATTCAAAAACTTATTTCCAAATCAATTGTGAACTTTATTCGAGCAATAATTTTATATTGATTTTGGTCTTATCAAAGACACATAAACTTTGAGTTCAACAGTTCTTCGGTTGTATCTGACATTCAATCAGTGGATGTCCAACAAAAATACTCAAAAGTCACAAATAAATAATTTTGAATAAGAAACTACTCTTACAATTCTTGCAAAAAAGTGTATTTCCATTTATTGATCACATGTTTCGTTGATTATTAATTCTTTGCTCTAATTATTATTCATTTTTCGTATTTATTCAAAAATACCCCCAAAAGAGTATAAAATTACATCCTATCAGAAGAATAATCTATTATTTATTGTGTTTTATAATGTATTCAAGTATTTCATTGAATTTTCAAATCATTTAAATTTTAAACTTTCTGTTTCTTTTGAAAAATTAAGTGAAAGGATATAAGATTTTGAATAAATCAAATAAAAAAATTTCTAAGAATTTATTTTAAATGAAACTTTTTTTTCTTGAAATTTGTTATAAAAGGTTTTTTTTAAATATTTCAAAATGTTATTGACTCGAATTGTCTCAAATATATATGACATTTATTTTCGACTTTTGTTTAATTAATAATCGATAAGATTATAATTATTACTGCTTTTCAACATATAATCATTTGATAGAAATGATAGTTATTTTTGCGAAAGAAAACTATTATTTTAACTCAATATTAATATGAATTTTCTTTTCGTTGTTCATATCATTATCTTTATAATTCAGATTTTATGTTATCAATGCAAACATAAATTATATTTAATACAAATAAATATTGATTTGAGTTATCATAAGTTGAATAAAATATTTGAGTCGAGACCACAAATTTATTCAAAGATTATTAAGAATTAAAAACTTAAAATTATGAATTTTGCAATAATTTTAAAAGTTTATGAAAAGTTTAAGAATTGATTAATTTCATTAAACTGAGTATAAATAGAGCTGGCTCACAAACAAACATTTTATACATCATATCTCATCATTTTTTAGAATTTTTTTGTGACAAATTCAGAAAATTGTCATCAAATTAATTATATATAACATTGAGAACATTGAGTTAGAGTTTCTTTTTTGCCATTAAAATTGAATTATAATTATTAAGTTTAGTAAATATCATTCAAATCCTTTAACATCAGATATATGTTTAATAATTAGACTATTAGTCTGTATGAATAAGAAACGGAAAATGCAGTAATAAAATACAAACCCAGGTATATGTTTGTGAAGTTTTCTCTAAACAAGATATTTAATTATAATAAAAAAATTAATTAAAATGATATATAATGTCATTCAACTCCTTTTGAATAATTGTATTTAAATTGGAGTAAATGATAGATTAGTTTACACCGAATATCACCAAAATTGAGTCAATTATTATTACATTCTGTAGTCTTAAACTGAAAGCAATAGAAACTAAAATAACTTCTCTGTTGTTAAATGTTTTTTAATTATGTTTAATGAATTTTAATTATTTAATTGAATTATTTAAGGTTGAGTCAAGAAGGGTTGCACCACTCCAACCAATGGCATTAATAGATGAAATAAATTTCTATCGGAAACTATCACTAAGATTATTACAAAGATTAATATATCGAGAGAATAAACCAGGTATCATTTGACACTTTTTCTTTACCTCTATTTTTATTCTTATGATTACAAGCAAATGGAAAACCAATGCTTAAACTTATAAGAAAAGAAAAGAATTGATTAGTAGTTCAATCAACTGAAGGGATATTCTGTCTTATAGTTAAATAAGTGTAAATACAATTATGTCTATGTATGGAGAGATAAAATTTTTATATACTTTTGATAATTTTCTCCGAACTCATCAAAATATAACAAATAAAACAAATAAAATACTTTTTTACTAATTCTTATCGATTGACAATATTTTAATCAATACATTTTGAATAACAAATAGATTTCAATATTTGTTTAGAGGTTTTTAGTTGATTTCAGTTCAAAAAGAGGATTACATAATGCAAAACAAAAGTGTATTTTTTGCTCTACTTATGCTCAGAATAAGCTCCACTTATAGTCCATAATATCAAAATATAAAGTGGATTATAATGCAGTGAAAAGGCTTTTAAAAAAATATGAATATTTGTAGTGTTTGTGTAAAATTATATTAGTTTTGGTTTAATTTGAAATTAAATCAATTTTTTAATTAACTTGAATTTAATTTAGTGAAAATTTCCGAATATATCATTGATATTTAATTGAAATTTATATACAGAAATGTAGAGTAAAAGGTAGTGACTTTGTATTAATCAAATGTATAAAATTGTATTTAATTTAATAGCATTCTTTGTGCTCTCTCTCTCTCTCTCTCTCTCTCTCTCCCTCTCCCTCTGTTAAATGATTAATTTGATACTAATGTGAGGGAGAGAGAGAGAGAGAGAGAGAGAGAGAGAGAGATAACATAAACAAATAAATAACTCAATTTTAAAAATAATTGTGAGGATTATTAGTTGTGTTAACCAAATGTTATTTTTCTATAATAAACGATCCGTTTTCTCATAGTTTACGCTTAGATTCACATTTGTTTTGTTAGAATTTTTTGTTGAATTTCTGAGAGATATTTCAATTTAATTTAAATGAAAGTTAGTTTAAATGAAAGTTTAATTGAAATCAATAT
>JAQGBR010000041.1:0-24003 GCA_034698525.1 Achipteria nitens | reverse complement strand
ATTATTTTGAAAACATTCTAAATGTGATTATTTTATCTCATTTTAAATAATTTGATCAAAATAATCAATATATAAATTATCAAGGTTAAATGTCTGCAATATATTCAGTCCAAAAGTCATAAAATCAGAGGTTTGTTCGATAAGCAGATAGAGAGCCAACCATTTGATGTCAATTAAGACATGACTTTTGAGCAAAATATGTTTAATACAATTAAACGATTGATAATTAATGGATCCAATTATTAATTGTCTTTATCTTTGGCTGTTTGAGACTCTTTGGAAGAGAATCCGTTTCCGTTCTCTTTCAAGAATTGGTTAAGTTTATCGTTAGCTGACCGGTGCGGACGTTTCACCCGTGCGTACGGTCCGACCTCCGGGTCTATTATGTACTTCCAGAGGACTTTTGTCCACGAAGTGTGACAACAGAGAGAGTTGTAAAATTCCGGTGCGATTTGGCGGACCTTTGGTAGTAGAGTACCCGGAATTGAAGGGAAGTCATGGTGTTCCACATGATAACCGACATTGAAAGTGACCAGATTTAGAGGTCCGTAATAGGAACAGGTCTCAGGAATCAACAGCTTTCCATTATTAACATAAACTCCATTTTCCAATTGATTTCCACTGTATTTCATAACTAAGTCTTTGTTTTCTTTAAACATAATATAGTGTTCGGATATGAAATGTCCGGCCACTGGATGTAAGCCCATAGCTATGATCGAACTGCCGACCATATAAGCGATGACATGCCATCCAAATGTCTGTCCAATTATGAAATCGAATGATATCTGAATAACAAAATTACAGAACTCAAGAATAGTTGGTTTTTTGGGGTTAACGAAGACGGGTCTCAAAGCATAGAAGAATGGCTGAAGAATAACCCAAAACACTTTAGATAATGTTGTAGTGAACAGTCGCGCTTCCAATTGGGACGGTATGTCTGTGTCCAGGAGGTCATCCCCTTGATATCTATGGTGTTCCAAATGATATTTCTTGAATGACACCGAAAATGGAAAACCTATCGGAAGATTGGCTATAAATCCAAACCATTTGTTAGCCAAAGGACGGGAAGCACCGAAGGCCTGATTGTGTGATATCTCGTGAATCGCTAACATTAAGGAGTGGTTAATAACTCCTCCAAAACAGTATCCGATTACAAACAAATACCAAAAAGAAGTGGTATTTCTTATTAAATAAAACGATAAGATTTGTGTCAAAACCAATCCAATTACAGTCCATTTAAAATTGGTGTCCACTTTCATCAACTGTTTTATTTCGGGATGTTTTGCCAGAATTAGTGACCTCCGAGTGGCGTGAGGTTCGTCTGTATATACCTATCAATACATTTAATAAACAATTGAGTCAATCACAACACAGAGATCATAGTCAGCACAGGTAGGCATCACCGGTACTACTATTGGTCTTTTCAATCGATTAGATAATAGAGTGGATGCCATCGGCTTTAAACCAATATTCAGTTATATTAACGCAAATTTTGATAAACTATTTTGTATTTGATATGACATTAGTGTCGATCACTTCTATTACTTTTATTATTAATTAATATTAAACTAAAATAACAATAATTTTGATAAACAAATAGTTATTCAAAGACTTGGTTTGGGTTTACATAACTTTGATTAAAATATTTGAATATTTGGTTTAAAGCTTTTGGGATCCACTCTAATAACCTCTAATAAGATATCAATTTATTTATTTACCCATTCGTAGTCATTGCGTGAGACATGTGCTCCCATTTCGGTCAACTGTCCAATTGATTGGTTTAAATGACAAATAAATATGATTTAAGTCTTTTAATTGAAAAACTCGATTATTATCACAGAAATCAACGGAAACTTCTTTGAGTAGCAAAATGTCTTAAAAATAATTAAATTTATTGATTATAAAAGTGTAGCAAAAAATTAGTCAAACAAACAGTGAATCACAAAAACACTGAAAATCGGTTTTTAAAGAAAAATGATTTTCTTGTTTGAGATCTTGTTTTGAGATATCAGACAATAATTATCCGCAGAACTGACTCACTATTTCTGTTATGAGTTTCAGTTTTGGTTAGTTTTTTAGCGTTAAATTTCAATAAACTTTTGGTCTAATCTTTGAGACTTAAATATATTCCGGGGTTAGAGTCACGTAATGCTCACAAATACTATATATTTCAGTACTCAATACAAACACAATTGAATGTAAATAATTGAATGCCTTTTGTAATAGACTTCAATCACGCGATTTTCTGCCCATTTATTTAATAGACATAAAACTATGAATTAATCAATGAATCGATTTTTATTGATATCCATATAATCCATTTAATTCAAACTTATGTACGCAAAATAAAAATCAAATATGCAATCTCATATTTATGTGTCAATTCAGCAATTATGTTTATTAATTTATTTATTTCTCAAACCTATTCACATCATAAAACAACGCCTTTAAGTAACACATTATTTGTGCGCATATTATATAAACCGGCAATAAATGAGTCCATATTTATTCAAGGTTATCACACTCTTCCCCTTAAATAAAGATTGTGCCAGATAAAACCTTTCAATCTTAAATAAAGTCCTTTTCATAATGGTTATAGACAATTGCATTAGAAGGTGCTAGCATAGATTGTTGATCTCATTGTGGTTTTGATCAAAACTTACGAGCTCAAGGCGCATTCGTATTTTACCTAGTGCAGTGTATAAATGGAATTTTAAAATTATTAAGTATTAAATTAATGGAAAATGCATTTTAAAAATGAGGCCTAAAGAGTAAAACATTTATATTCTGTCAAATGTTTGTCTATTTTTAATTTTAAAAGTCTAACTGTTTTAGTGGGCAGACAGACACTGATAATTACTATTGCATTATAAATGCAAATATTTGTACGTTTTATTTATATATTTATTTAAGTAACTGTATTTCAATACTACAGTAGTACAGCTGCAACTGTGACTATTATGTAGATATACATTAAAATCCCAGTACAAAGTTGTCACAAGTGTTGAAACTCCTTATTTATTAAAGTTTAAAATTTTCTAAATCTCTGTAAATGAATGGCTAACTATTCTCTTAATTTGATTGCAATTCAATTGGTCTCTAATTGTTATTAAAATTTTGTTATTAAGTTTGATTAATAGAGATGTTTGGCTGTACTGTCACTGTCAGGTGTCTTCATTTTTCTGAAATCTATACATTGACTAATCATATGAATACAATATATTCTCGATATAAAATAAATTGTATTTTAACTTTATTTAAATAGTTACTAATGTTTTAGGCTTTGGGTAGTTTATAGCATTTATTCCGATCTTCTTTTCTTATTTTTGTTTTCAAATTTAAGATATATTATGTTTAAACAAATTATTGATTATTACTGAGAATTATGTTCTCAATGTTTACGTTAAATATTCTCATCAAAAACGTAAAACATATTTATTAATGAAATCTAAACCAAAGATAAGTCATTTAATGAATGATAGCTTTATTTGTTTTTGCATGTTTAAACATTAAACATTTTGGTAATTTACTTATTTTGGTGCACACAAATACAATAGTGTCTGTAAATATAATATGTCTGTATGTTTGGTCAGTTAATTATTGCAATTTAATTGACGTTTAATTATCACAATCCAAACAAAGTAATGATTTAAAAGTGTTTTTATTACTATTGTCTTATATTTATTTATTTATTTAATTAATTAAAATCATGTAATTTATTAGCTGCTGATAAAAATTGATAAATTTGTTCTTGCTCATTTGTTTTGGGCATTTATTTTAGAATTGAATGTCCAAGAATTGAAGATCCGGAACATTGTTTAGCGGATATTACCCCAAAAGTTGTCAATTATTTGAAGCCATGGATCCAATAGAAAGAAATGTGATTTCATTGGATAAGAATTGGAGTGAATCTGAGAATCATTTGAATAAATATCAGACAAAGTCTGGAGAAGTGGGGAAACGTCTCGAAGTGGACGAACACGAAGAGAGACGACATTTCTATCATATCGTCAATACATTCAGATCTTATAAAACCAATGCATTGAATAGACTCTCAAAAACTCACAGATATTTGGATTCGTTGTCAGAAAGACATCAAAAACTATTAGAAAATTATAGAAAACATTTGCAAAACATTTCAAAAACTGTGGAAATAAACTATGAAATAATCAAATTAATAATCGGAGACATTTCAAATCTATTTGAAAACATTGATTACACCTCTCAAGAGTTGGAGGACTTAGAACTCAAGCGTTTTATAGCTCCGACTGCTTTAGATTCGGATAAAGTAAACTCTATTCTCAAACAAATGGTTCGCGAGTGGACTGACGAAGGACTCAATGAAAGGAAGACATGCTTTGACCCAATACTCAATCAATTGGAAGAATATTTTAAAGACTGTTCCGATAGAAGTAGAGTTCATGTGTTGGTTCCGGGCGCCGGTTTGGGACGATTGCCTCTTGAAATCGCCAGAAGGGGGTTCACCTGTCAGGGGAACGAATACAGTCTTTTCATGTTATTTACCTCTAATTTTATTTTAAACAAATGTAAAGACAAATATATTCACACATTTTATCCGTGGGCTCAACACTACACAAATAATCTGCTCTCTGAGGACCAGTTGGCAGCCGTCCGTTTCCCAGATATCAATCCGGGAGAACTACCGCCAGATTCGGACTTTTCTATGGCCGCCGGAAACTTCATTGAGATCTATAAGGAGGCCAATAGTTGGGAGTGTGTGGCCACCTCTTACTTCATCGATACCGCCAATAATGTCGTCGATTATATTGAAACCATTTGGAATATACTGACTCCGGGAGGCATTTGGATTAATTTAGGACCTCTTCTCTATCACTACGCAGACCTCTGTAGTGAAGACTCAATAGAACCGAGTTATGAGATAATTAAAGACATTATTATCTCATTTGGCTTTGAATTACTTAAAGAAGAGACAAATGTCAGCTCATATTATACACAAAACCCGCACTCAATGTTAGCCTATGAGTACCGGTCGGTGTTCTTCGTCTGTAGGAAACCTTTTCTTTAATAATTTATTAAAATATTTATTAAAATAATTATTTAAATCAATTAATTTAAGTCAACTCATTGTTTAGAACTACTTTTTTAAGACAACATTTAATCAGAATTTTATTTGATTTTTGTTTCCATTACACGAATACATAATTTCATAGATATTTATCTCATTTTATTTCTCTCAAAAAATGACAGAAAATAAATTATTTTTCAATAAATAATCTCAAAAAAATTAATTTAATTTAAAATTTAATTTAAAACATTTAATGAGAAATAATTTCAATTCAAATATCACACAATATTTTCAGACTTATATGACTTATGACTCATAAGTTATGACTAAAATCAGTTTTTTGTGAACACATCTAATGGTTTGAATTCAAAAAAAGAGCATTAATTTAATTTAATTTAATTTAATTGGATTTGAATTATCACAGAAATCAAAGTAAAATCAATAATCAAATTATTTTTTGTTTTTCTCATGAATTTGTGATTTGTTTGTATTTTGTATAACATTTAATTGGATTATAATTCAATACTTGTGTTAAATAATGAACGAAATGATAATACTGTACATTAAGAGGTAATGTGTGTCCACTTCTTTTTGTTGTGACTGAGTTTCACTGAAGACTAGATATGATTAGAATCTAAACATTTGACTAATTAGTGATTTAATGATTCATATTTCACATAAAATTATAGTATTTTTGTGATACTAATTGTGGGCTTTCCTACTATAGGACTGAGTAAATGCTGTTGAAGAGTGGGCGCCGCTATTGCCGGACATTTCTTGACTGGACTGCCACTAATCAATATTTTCTTATCATTTGTGACCGAATCTGATTCTAAATTCTTGTTTTCACTCTCTGTTTGTAATGTAAGCATAAGTGGCAGTCCATCGATGCGAGACTGAATACCTGTGCTGTTCCCTGTAGTCGACAATGTCTGCAGAGGTCGACACCGAACAAAAGTGGCTAAAATACTCTCTTTAGTCGCAGGAGAGAGTGTTTGGCCATTAATTACTGGACTCTTTCCAATTATTGTAGTGTTGGTCTGGACTGAACTCGATATGGTTTGAGTGGTCTGTGTTTGAACTGGTGTTGAGCTTTGGGTGGTTTGTGTGGCCATAGGTATGGATACGGGAAGTGGACCCGAAGTTTGAGTTTGGGCCTGACTTTGGGTCTGTTTTTGTGGTGTCGACTGATTGTTGTTGTGGTGATTCTTCTTATGACTTTTGAGTCCATGAGATGTCTTATAGACTTTACCACAATTACATTTGTACTCTTTTGGAGGGCCTTTACTGCAATTCCAGACAATTCTTTTAATTTTAGGGCCGCTTTCAAACTCAGTAGTCATACCTGACTCCCGTCTCCTTCTTTTGAGCCATAGTTTGACTATTTTTATGAATTTTTCTGATGTGATATTTTAAACCATTTGAGTTTCGATACCTCTTTTTGCAGTTACCGGTTGTACACACATATGGTCTGTCCATTTCATCGACTTTAGAGTTAGCACTCGATTGAGGACTCATTATTCTGCTTTCAAGCAATTAATTAACAATTGGTAGTCACTAACAGAGGACTGGAATAACTGACTTAAGGATAGCGTTCGCCGAATCGTTGTCCACATTATTGTTAACCCAGGAATCGATACTACTCTCACCGGAAACAGAGTGGTTGTCCTCCTCATCCATTTCACTGCCTATTAATTATAATTATATATTCAAAACAAATTCAATCAATTAAAGTGTCGGACCCGTTGGTGGAGTACTGCACAGTGAAAGCGCTGGAGAATGAGGTCTAACCCCTTTCCGGGACTGACTATGACTACCATTGATTGACTCTTTACGGCTCTTATCAGCGAATACTCTATTTTTTGTCATTTGATTAAAAAGTTTGAAACAAATCCAAAATCAAATCAAGTGATGAAAACCTGAGAATATAACTGATAGGAAGACATGAGGGCTGTTGTGACTCCTGTTCTTCAATAACGCGCGGATCAAAGTCTTGAGTCAAATAAATGCAATCAAATAATTTTCAATACCATTAAATTAGTTTAAATCTCAGACCTAAATGTGTTTCTTCGATGTGTCGGATCAGTTCAGTCAGAGTGGGGAATGTTATGCCACAGCTATTGAATTTGCAGTTATTTAACAGAAATACCGCCATTTTTTGCCATCAATTGTAAGGATATCTGTTTTGATAATTAATTATTGATTATTAATCGGATTATTATTTGCAATCAATTAAAAGCCATTTTCGCCAATCGCTGTCATATTCACAGCAAATGCGCAATGAATCCAATCAATGGTTCAATCATTGGCTCTAAAACTTGCATAACATTTATATCGAGGAAGGATTTACCTTAAAATAGAAATACACTCCACTTATGATATCGATATTTAATAGTTTTAGGATTTAATTATTGGATTTGTTTTTAATTAAAACAAATCCTTTCGGACTAAACACTGAAAAATTGAATGAAGTCTTAGTTTAGATAACATTTGTGTTAAAAAACTCAGAAATTTAACGGAATTTTTTTGGCACTTAATTTAATGTCATTTCCTTAAAACAAATCCAATTGAAATAATGCCAAATATTTCCCTCACTTTTTATTAATCATTAAATAATTTAATTGTTTTTTAATAAAATTTAATTCAATGTTAATCATATGAATGAAGACTCTATTCAAGTCTATAGACTTCATTGAAGAGGTCTTTATGTCAAATGTTTTCTATATTTTGGTTAAAATTTTATTTTTTATTTCACTATTTTTAGGTTTCTGTTTAATAATTTAAATCTCTGCTACTCTTATTTTTAATTATTTAAATAATCTTGGTCATCTAAATATCAATTCAATTCTCAATTCAGAATAAACTTATTCTGTAAATAATTTCTATGTTTAGATCGGATTCTTTGACTCAAACTCTTTAGTGCTCATCACTAATAAAATGAGTCCAAACATAGAGAATGTTTTAAAATGAGTTTCACTCAACAAAACTTTATCATTGAATTTACTAATGAGTGGGCAAAACATACTTCACATAAACTATGGATTATACTATTAGTAGGACTGACCTTCTGAATGGTGAAGGATATGAAGGATAGGTAATAGACATGCGCTCAGACAGACATTCACTTCAGTCGACAACATTTCATTTTAGTGTAAGTATTGATTAAATTTAATTTCTTTTCCCTTAATTTAAACCAATTTTAGCCAAAATTAGTTCAATATTTAATTAAAAGGATTAGTCAGTCATTCAATTAATGCATAAATTATTGTGAAATCAATTGATTTAATATCAAAAGTTAGTAAAACAGTGGCCGGCATTGGAGTGCCTCTTATGCCTCGAGAGTGGCGGCCATTGTTTGCACTGCTTTTACATTACAACCATTAGAGTCGGTATTCACTCGTTTTTATCATTTGTTTTAAAAAAGGTTTAAATTTTAAACGAAAGACAAACCGAAGTACAGAAGAGATGGCTTTCATGGCATTGAATTCGTGTCCAAATGCTTTGACCAGAGCTTTGGTGAGTAATCTATTTTGTGAACCATTTCTAACATAATTGATGTAAAATCAGTTACTAAACCGATCGGCAGTCGTGAGACCAGTGCTGAGCGCTATTAACGCAAATCCGACTCAAATTAGTGGTCAGATATCAAACGATAAGCCAATGGTTTCGCTACAACTTCTGCGAACTCTTCACTCGACTGCAGTCCAAAGGGATATCGATAGCGCCGCCAAATTCATAGGCGCCGGAGCCGCCACTGTAGGAGTCGCTGGAAGTGGTGCTGGTATTGGTTCGGTATTCGGCAGTCTTATCATCGGCTACGCTCGTAACCCATCCCTTAAGCAACAGTTGTTCTCATATGCCATTCTGGGTTTCGCCCTCTCCGAGGCTATGGGTCTCTTCTGTCTTATGATGGCTTTCCTTTTGTTATTCGCCTTCTAATGAAATCATTACATAATTATGTTTTAAATTAGTTTAAGAGTTAATTAAATTCGTGGACAATTCTGACGATTCCTTTAAAAAAATTTATTAATTGATTGAAAATTCAATGAATATTATTATGATTTGATTTTATTACTATTTGTGTAGAAATTTGGGATTAAAACACAGATTAGGTTCACATCTAAAGTCGAAATTCAATAAAAATTAGTCTTAAAAATGAATTATTTTGTATTAATTTTATTTAAAGATATTTAAAGATATCGTTTGAAAAACTAATTTCAATAAAAGTTAGACTCAAAACAAAAATCATTTTTTACTTAAAAGTTATATTTGTTTGAAGTAAGAAATAATTAGATCCAAACTTTGGAATTGAATCCATAATTGATTAATGGGTCCGTCATAATGAACGTGCGATGACTTTTGACCATGGCCATTGACAAAGACTAGCCAGACCAGTTTACCGAACTCTGCATTCTTTTTCAACTGATTGTATAAATATCTACACAAGTATTTGAACTGATCTTTCATAAGAATAGCCTCTTTGCTCTTCTCAACCATAAATAAGAAGAGTGTCTCTGGAATTCTAGATGTCCTCCTTTTAATAAGATAATTATCAAGCTCATTTCGAGCTTCTATTATAACTGTTTTTTGATAATCCAAATGACTATTAGATTTGATTTCTCCGATCAGTTGAGTCCACGAATTGCTTTCATTCTGTTATAAATTGAAATAAATGTTAAAATAGTTTAAACAAAATACAACTGACCATCAAATCAATGAATTCTTGTGCTTTATTTTCTCTGATTTTATCCATTTCTTTATCAAAAGTTAATATTTCCTGGAATTTGGTTTTCAATATAAATATTTTCATTTCATAGTTTTGTTTCATTATTTCGTTAGTTTTCGTTTCATTCAATTTCTTTTCCATTAAATCTTTTTTCTCATTCAATAAACTTTGAATACAATTGTGTTTTGAAGCGATTTCTCTGATTAGACCACAAGTTTTGCAATTAATGTTTGGTCTAAAATCACAACTAATGATGTGTTGCTTCAAATCCGATATTTTCACACTTCGTTCACATCCTTCCGATTCATAATTACATTTGATTTTTAAGTTTTCCAATAAGTTAACGAAAGCCCTGGGCATAGGTCTAAGCTCTTCCTTTGTTAACTCTTTTCTATCATTAGGACAGGTATTGCTTTGATTTAGCCATTGATTGATACAATCAGAACAATATGTTTGTTGACAACAATCTGTGACCACTGGTCTTATGAATATTGCGTGACATATACCACACGCAAACTCTTCTAAATCTATGCCCAGATTTTCAAATGAATCGAATCTATTTGTGTCATATCCGGGCATTTTTTAATTTAAATAATTAACAGATAATGGCGTCACAGAAGTGTTAAACTGTGTTAATCTCAAAATATCAATACTCTCTAACATTTAAATATGACTGATATCAGTGATAACATTACTTCATTTGAATTCATACTTTCAACTATAGTTAGGAGGAGTTTGGATACAAATGATAATCAGACGATTGACATTCCGCATATCGAAGAGCTTTCTCTTACATAAAACATTAGCAGAATGTTCACAAAAATACAGATTTACAGAATACTTATACACAATTTACAGACTTTACTGCTAAAAAAGTACATGTTTAATTTTCTCATAATGCTTTCAAGCATTGGATCATTTAAGGGGAAAGCTATTCGATATGGGTATTGAGAATATTAGACTGAATGTTCACATATCTGTACATAAATCTGTGAGGAAATAGATGTGATTTCGCTGTCAAAACCAAAATGTATTACAAAAGTTTGAAACATATATTTAGATCTATCATCTATTAACTATTAACTTGGTCATATGAGCAATAAAAGTTTTCATAGGAAGTTGTGATAAACTTTTAAATTGAAATATCATTTGAATAAATTTAAATGAAATAAATAAATATAAAAGTGTTTCACTTTCTTTTGAATCGATAGTAAAGTTTGTTTTGAAATAAAATTTTATTTATTTGTGAATCGAATTAAATCTTTTGATCTCTTTTTAACGCTTTAATTATAAACAAAAATAATAGGAAAGAAGTAATTACATAGAGTTTAGGTGAAAGGCACCGGTGCTCTACTGCTTTGGACAGTCACCAAATGAATTAATTTAATTGGATTTTATTTTAAAGCTCAGAGTCAAATAAAAATGAATGACTTTATTATATTAAAAGAGATAATAAGAAGTAATAAATAAAATAAAATATTAAATAATAAGGAAATGAAACTCATTATTACAATCTTTAACCAAATCTTATTAAATATTATTTTATTTTTATTCAAATAAATTTCCAGATCTTTAATCTAAAGAATTGTTAATAACTTATCTTTTTCTTAATATTCAAATTGATTTCAAATACTTTAAAGATTAAAATTTTCCGATTATATTACTTTCTTTGGGAAGAATTGGGTTTTGAAATGAGTTTTGAAAAGAGTTTTTATGAAAATTATTTAGAAATAATTTATTTTAATGATTCCTAATCTGAAACATTAAAAAAGTTTATTATTTGAAAAGAAATTGAATTTATTTTTATAGTTATTTGTTTTGAAGCATTCAATAGGAAATAAAAATTGATTTTCAAAACGATTTTTTGTTATAAACATAACAAATGAAAGGAAAGCAATGAAATTATTTTACTCCTAAACTATAAAAAATGAGAAATAGATTTTCACCGTTTATTTTGCGAGAATTTCGCCTAAAATAGTGTTCCACTTATTTTTTTATCCATGAAATTACAAGTTTGTCAAACATATTATACAATACCCTATGAAATAATGAAATGCCATTTGATTTGTGTTTTTCTTTCTATTTCTCTCTCTTTCTATGTGTGTCCTATCATTGGGAATACGGAAACAAACTTTAATTCATAAACAAAATAAATAAAAAGAGATTTTTTCGTTTTTGAAAAAAATAGACATAAAAACAGTTAAATAAAAACTAATTTATAATAAAATGTTATCAAAAGAAAGTGGAAAATAGAAACAATTGGATGGATAGTAAAATAGGAGTAAAAGTGAGACAACTCTCGACACATGCTGTGCCCACAAACGCAGCAAACTTTGCGCTAAATTAAAATTAAATAAAATGTGATTTATTATAGAATTTTGTCCTAAAATTAGAAAATAATGATTAATATGATGTCAATCGAATTATTTTACTGAGAGTCATACCCCATACCCCCATAAAACTTATGCAATGTTTCTGTTAATTGTTTTTCACTAAACTATTACTAAAAATTTGTATAAATTTTCAAATGTTAGGCAACGAATTGACAAAAAATTAATGTTTAATTTAATTTTGAGAGCCAATGATAAGAGGAACGTATATCTGGAGTGAGAAGAGCTCTGATTTAGTGATCGCGTGTTATAACAGTTTTGCCAAACATTTGTAAATTAATATTACGAACAAATTATTGTCCGGACTCTTAAAGAATATAAACAGAATTCTGGTCTTTAAAGAAGAAAAACCAATTAAAGTTTGAAAACAAAACTCTAAACAGTGAATGAGTACATCACGAAATAATTTCAACGCCCGGTTCTATTGTGAGGCAGAGAATCAGCATTGGATGTGAGTCAGGCCAAAGTAGGCCAACCGTTCAGCTCAGCGGCTATAACAAGAGCTTTCTTTCGGCTCCAAACGAAACCAGATTCAAAGATCACATCACTAGTGATTTGTATGTCATTCAGACCAGATCTACAACAGATCGCTTCCAAACAAATTATTTTCTAATTTTTTTATTCCTTATTATTATTATTGTTTTTCAAAAAAAAAATCTCAAAAACTTTTCTAATTTTCGTTTAGTATTGAGAGTATTGAGAGTAAACTTTTTTCTAAAATTTATTTTTAATGGTTTTCTTCAGTTAAAAAAGTTTTCGTTTTCTCTGAGTTTTCTTCGAAATTCTCATAACTTTTGAGAGAATATGAATTTATTTGTATTTTAAAAGTTTATTATTTAATCAAAAAGGAATCAAAAGTAATAATTATTGTAAAAAATTGATGAAATAATGTGCTTATCGTAACAAAACTGGAATCAAATTCTATTCTAAATGGGATTATGCGAAGTAAATCTGAAATTTGTTATACAATTCAATGTCTAATATATAGTTTTCTAATCACTGTTATAACCGGTAATTATTGTCGTAATTATATATTAATGTAATAATAGAGACAAATAATTATTGGTTTAAAATCAAAGGCACGTCAACGCCATCGACGACGACATCAATTGTAGGCAAATATTCTGATCAAATTGAGAACAGAATATTAAAGTCGGTAACAAATATTGAAACTAATTATGTGAACGCATCGCATAACGCTATGTTAGACACCAATGGACTCAATTCATCCTCTAATCGGGTAAAGAGTCGCGCAAAAAGAAGTATTGTTCAATTGGCCGGAATGATCAGATGTGTTACAGGATGTGATCCCTTTAGTTACAAAAGTTATGGCTGTTATTGTGGTTATATGGGCGCCGGTGTACCCGTCGACCACATTGATAGGTAAACAAAGAATCGGAATCGAGATTCCAATGAACTTATTCTGTGCTCAGTTGACAGCACTTTATTTTTTGTAAAGATGTTGTTGGGAACACGACTGGTGTTACACACACGCAGCCTGTCCTCAGGTACTCGTATATTTTGTACCCTATCAATGGTCGTGTTATGCTCCGGGTTATGCCCAGTGCGGTGAGAATTACATTCAATTTTATATTAAATAATTTAAGAGTAAAAACAAAAACAAATCTCAAAACTTAATATTCAGTTATTTATTATTCAGTAAAACATAAAAAAGTAAATTATTTGTAAAATATTTTTCGATCAAATAATTAATTGAATTTAAATTAATTCAATTGAAATGCAGGTAATGTGCCATTTGGTGGCGCCAAAGAGAGGTGTTCCTATCAGTTATGTCAATGCGATCGCGCTTTTGCCAAATGTCTGAGTCGATTGCCCTGTCCTATCGAAAAACCTATTTGTCAGTCGGCGCCAATTATTGCCATTCAAAACATTATCGTCGGATAGACTGTTCCACTAATTGACTATTAATTAACTAATTGTTTCGCAAAGAGTTTAATGTATTTTAATTGAAATTATTGTTAAAAAAATACATTGAATTCATAGCAAACGCACAATAAATACAATATTATTCTGAGTTCTGTAAATATTATCGCAAAACATGACATAATTTTGTGATTATTGTAATGACAGTGCAATCAATCACTTAATTAATAAAATTTTAGAATAAAAACGTTTTGTTTAATGAATTTATATAAAATCAAAATAATGTAAAAAACATTTATTTGTATTATAAGTTATAATACTATTAATATTAACCAAAATTTAATTAAAAATATATTTAATTTATTTTAAAAAAAATTATAAAAAAAGTTTTAAATCATTTACCGTTTAGAGGACCTGAACGCCGCCCATAATGTTGACGGGTCTGCCCTTATATTTCTTGGATAAATCGCTTTCAATCTGTTATTTATTTAATAAAATTTAAATTATTTAAAATTTATACAAAACTATTGAAAAGTATTAACCTTTTTCTGTAATTCTCGAGTCTGAGTGATCAGAATAGGTATCTTAGGCTCAATGAGACGGAGTTCTTCTATTGCTGTCATTCGTTTGGTTGCAAATATTTTGGACCGATTGATAGCCCTCTCCGAAAGTGATTCGATGTGTTTTAATTTTTCAGATATATTTTCAATATATCTATGAATTAAATTTTCAATTAATTGAGTTTAAGATTAAATTAAAATTCGATTACTTTGTGCTGTCTTTCATGTAATAAAGAACTTTCATTTTGGGTGCCGTTAAAGAATGCAACAGCTTTTTGACTGCAGCCAACATCGCAGACACCCCGTCAGGAGTCGTCAACTGTAATAATGGCGGTGCGCTCTGGAATTGATTAGAAGATATGATGTCCTCATCTGCACGCAATTCATATAACCTCTGGTCGAGAAAGCCTTCAATCTATTGATTAATAATTAATTAAATGCTTTAAAAACGAGTGAAATATTACTTCTAATAATTCGTTAATTAATTGATTTCTTGAAATGCAATTTAATAGAACGCTCTGTGCGTCCTCTCCTTTCGCAACATTTCCTTCAGATGTTTTGATCTCATCGATCAAAGAAACTCCATTTCCATTGCTAGTGATGTCCCAATTTATACCTTCCCCTTCAGTTCCAAAATCAATTTGTGGATCAGGCGATAAGTCGTCCTAAAAAAGGATAGATTTTAAAATTCGTTTATTTATCACATTTTCTTACTTTTTCGATGTGAACAAAGTCTCCGTTTCCAGTGGAAGGGGATTCAGTGCTGGCGGTGTCGTCACCAAAATCTATTCCATCCCCAAAATCGATCTGAAATTTAATTAAATAATTAAATGTCATTAAAAAGTATATAAATCGCAGACATTATCGTTGCCGACATCGGAACTGAGATTTTCATCGGTATAACAAACGGTTGATTTATATTCTTCGACGATATCGGGAACTAATCCGGTTCTATACTCAAAATAAGTTGTATTTCCTTTTTCGAGTAAATAACACAAAACGGGAAGACATTCCACTTTTTCTCTTAATTAATAGAAATTCAAAATTAATGAAATAATAGAAAAAAATTTAATGAAATACTTTTTAAGAGTAAAACTTAAAAATGTTTTGTAATAGTCTTTGACGAGTGAGAGCTGTGGTATCTCTTCAAAGATTTGTTCCAATTTTGTCGGAAGATTATTGAGTTGACTCATCAGCTCTTCTTTAATATTATTTCCCTAAAAAGTGACAAATTATTAAATAAAGACAATTGAAATCTCATTTAGTGTTACAGTTATTCCCAGATTCTGTGCGGCCGACAAATAATCTGATTTATAATTATTTGATTGTTTAATACAGTCTTCGACACACTTTTCGCACTCTTCGACGGTTTGTTGACATTTTAATACCTGTTTCTTGAGTGACGGCACCTCATAATTAACGTTTCGGATCAGAATCTGTGCCGAATCAGCTGTTTATCAAAAAAAGTTAATTAATTTTTAAAAATAAATTTAAAATATATTAAAACCTAAATAAATGTTTTCCTTTTCGTAAAGTTTTGTGATTTCAATCCAATCTTTCATTCTTTGAGAGGAATAATAACCGAATATATTCTTGGAATCAGATTCTGTTTCTTTTAATATCTCAACAATTTTAAGACAAACAAAGTATTCGATGTCTGAAATCAACAAATGGTTAGTATTTTTGACATTAATTTTTGATTTAAATGACTAACAATTGCCGGACAATAGTTGTGTGATTTGAGGGTTGGGTGGCATGTCTTGAATGGCATTTTTAATTTTGTCCCGAATCGGTGCCAAACAGTTTTGCCAGTCTTTAGGACAGTGTCGACGACTTATTAACCAATCTTTAGATTTAATTAATTTAATTCAAAAATAAAAATATGTTTCAAAATAAACAGATTTTTAATTCAAATCAATATTTAGGACTCAATTAATATCAAAATAATTACCTAAAAGTTTATTCGTGTGAATATCTATCGGAAGATTACTTTCACTCATTTTTACCGATTTATTAATTAAATACAATTAATATTTAATTGTTTGTAACTATCGATCAAATGATTAAATGCCACGAATTTCATGTTTTCAAACCAATGGTTCGCACATTAATTACGACACAACTCTTGTTTTAGCGCTACTTTTGAGTCGAGGGATAAATATATTTGTTTTTAATTTAATTCTTAAATACAATTCATTTAATTCATTGAATAAAATAAATGTATTTTATATGAAATCTCACAAAAGTATAACATTATTATTATTATGATTAAAATCATTTAAAAATAGAGTTGAAAAGACATCGTTATAGAAGTGGTTATAATAAAGACAAGCCCTCTCGCAATCCGGGGCCCAATTCATCTCTAAGAGCACAGGTTTTATGAGTTTAGCTCCAGTTTGTGGCTCTGTTTTCCACTTTAACATAATATCCACTCCATATAAGGCTCGCGTTTGAAGATTGTGTCCAATACCGAGTGGTGGGGGCTTTAGTACAGCGCATTCAAACGCATTCTTCAATGTCTTGTAAATATTTGACTCCACTTCAGACCAGTTATGCTGAGGACTGTACTGTTCGTCAAATGATTTAATAAAGTCGTGACAAAACATTTGTTTGAATTGAGTGTCATTTTGATGATTATCAGGTGTGGGCTCCCCTTCCAGACCCACCTTATAGTTCATTACAGTAAAGTGTTTCTCGTAGTCATCGAAGTTATCCAAAGAAAACGATTTATTGGAAAATCTTAACCAAAAATATTTATAAACATATAGTTTGAGGGGACGGACAGAACGTAACAAAACTATATAACGGATATCAAACTTTACTAAAGAAGGTTCTGAAGAGTTTAGATCTGTTCTCTTGAAAAGGACAGGTTCTGTAATGTATTTGCAAACCACTTTTGGAACAGTATTTCTGAGTCGAATAATAGCATTCAAGTCATGGGTAATAACTGTGTCCAGACTTCGGGCCAAATTCCAGGGCTTACATATCCAATGATTATCTAAATTCAATTTTTGTCGTCTTTGAAAATATGACACAAATTTAACGATTTCTGTCTGAAGATTATAAGTTGTGGCCAACCACTC
This sequence comes from Achipteria nitens, assembly GCA_034698525.1. Classification (NCBI taxonomy): domain Eukaryota; kingdom Metazoa; phylum Arthropoda; class Arachnida; order Sarcoptiformes; family Achipteriidae; genus Achipteria; species Achipteria nitens. The sequence continues at coordinate 6,313 of JAQGBR010000041.1, read as the reverse complement.
AGGAATGGTATCTAAAGTTAAAGAATCCACAGATTGAGTGCTGTTCTTTCGACGACAAACGATTGCAAACAAGTCTTTGACTGTAATTATGTGTTCGAATGGAAATTGATTTATAAAAACATTGGGTTTTTCGACCGAAAGTTCTTTGAATTCTTTGAAATGAGAACTCAACCAAAGAATGTCGGCTTCAGATTTCGAATTAATTATTTCAAACGATTCGTGACTCAAATATTGGTTTATATAACTATATTCGGAATAAACTCTTATTTTCCTATTTTGTGGTAATTCTGGTGAAAGAGTCGAATCCGAAGCAAAACTTTCTTCAATTCTTCCTCTTCTTATGAATGCGATGTCGGGTTCCAATTGATTGCAGTCAACTTCAGATAAATCATTTTGAATCCATGGAATCATTAGAGCCTCAGATAAGTGGTCACTGTTTTCGGTAAACTCATCATTGAGTGAGCCTTCGATGTAATTACGGGTCACTTCTTCACCAAAAGATATCGATTTAATCGGAAAAAGCACTGAAAATGCAATTCTTTGGGGAATAAAATAAAAGGGAACACATCTGAAGTTAGGCTCAAATGAGTGCTGAACAGCACTTCCAAACTCATCCATTATATACCAAACGGGAAGAGAGTTCTCCACATCTAAAGACTCCATCGAATAACTATTATTCCATTTCCAGATCTCTTTGGATAGATTTCGAGCCATTGTTTCTCTTTTATTGCAATCATTTTCAATATCTGAGTCATAATTAATACCAAATAAATTACATAATCTTTGAATCAAACCATTTGTGTTAATAAGAATGTCATTAATTTCATTGATTTTGTATGTAATCATGTGATCGATCAGATAAATGGCAGAACTGCTGTCTGTCTGGACATCGATTCCGTTTTCATTTATACAAATAACTCTATAAGAGTGCTGACTATCACTTCCACTTCTGTTCACATCTTCAGTGATACCATTTTGCTCGATATCTTCCTCTTCAGATGAATAAACAATTTTCTCGATTCTGAAGTCAATGTCGGCATCAAATCGCGATTCAAATAACTTTTGATAGAGTGCTGACCAATACTTTTGCGGTACTTCTGAAGCCAATAATTGGTTTGAATGCAATGACACAAAGTCTTCATAAGAAAGACAATAATTAGCAGTCATTTTCCGGTGATATTAATTAATTAATTAATTAATCAGTCGTTTTAATCAATTAGTGAAGAGGTTTGGGTTTAGAGTACTTTAGACAACAATTTCTGTGAATTGAAAAAAATGTGTAAAACATATGTTTTGGTTGTCATCGGATACCAAACAAATCCATAAAAGACATGACTTTTTTTTGAGGGATTCATACAATTTTTACCCGGATATTCATAAAATTAGTCTACAGAGACAGTTATTGCTTAATACATTGTGTAGGGCAATACAATTTAGGGCCTTTTCAACAAGATGACTAATAAAATATTGTGTCAGAATATATATCCTGCTAATTCTGCTAATTTTTGCCTAAAACAGTATATTTGTCTTTTAGAATATCTTTAAAAGCAATCGATTTGTTATCTAATGTTTGCATTGGATTTCCACTCAGTTTTAATGAATAATTCAATTAATTGTTTTATTTTCAAATAATTTATTTTTATTTAATATAAACTTAATTATAAAATAATAATTATTTTCATTAAATTAGAAGAAATATATTTTAATTTTAATTGAATAAAATCTCATAATTTTCAATCAAAAAATATTAAAATAAAAAAATCAATTAATGACTAGAATTTATGAACTAAAATATCGGTAAGGATTGAGTTCGGGGTTTCGATAACCGCGGAATTTAAATGCCAACCAAACAGATATTAACTGAAATAATTGCGAATTTGATTAATTAAAATGAATAATAAGTACTTGCAATTAGAGAAAAAAGATCACAAAAATAATTATTGAAATAAGGATTAAAGGATTAGTCGACACAAAACATATCAATTATTTAAGGATTAAGTCGTTTGGGAAAAGAATCGATTGATTGTTAAAATTAACTGAAATTTTTTGATCAAACAGTTAGTGAATAGAATTTGTTTGAAAAGACAATCAATCAGACAATTAGTGGTCTTATTTAGAGGAAAGCACTCGGGTCTGCGCGAGGATTTTTCTGGTTTCTATAACGAACTGTTAGCCAAACACCGATAAACTGTTAGTAAAAATAGAATTAATTTACAGTTAATTGAGTTTAGCTTTGATTGCAGACAACAAATATTCTTTCAAATGGATGTATACCTCTGTGAAGCTGAAGAACATTCCGACCCAACCTTTTAATTGATAAATAGAGATGAGATAAGAGTGATATTGCGGTCAATCTTTGGGTATCAAACCTGAAATTTCTAACGCGTTTGCAATCGCTTTCTTAATATGAGGCTCACATATGTCACAGGTTTTGAAACACTCCTTATTTTTTATACAACATTTGACCTGAAATTACAAATTTTATGATAATTTGTTTAACAATATTTTAAGTATACATTCGGACAGTCGGTGTCATTAAGTGTTTGAGATATTCTGTCAAAAGCACAGCAATTGAAGTATGTCTGAGCGCTCTGTTGGGTCTGTTTGGATGCGTTTTCCCAACCCTTTTGGGCTAACGCTGACTGTTGTTCGGTTCCAAATGCAAGACAAGCGCAGGCAATACTGAATTGTGCGACGAATAAAACGAACAGGATAACCATATACTTGCAATGAAATTAATAATTCATTAATTGAATGTCACATTAATTAAGTCCATTGATATTAACTTACAAAGAATAGAAGGACCTGGTGGTGTTTTCTGGCACCTACCAGTCCCAACAGGGAAAGAATAAAGAGGAAAACCCCACATGCGATGATACCGCCGACTATTGTAATGCTGGTCACTTGGTTTGCGGCTCTTCCATATGCGGCCACACCTATCAGTATGAATGATACGGCCTTTTCATAGAATAGATTAAAATAAAAAATTTATGAGACATGAGATTAGAAGAACACAGAATTGACTCAGAATTGACTTACGATATAAAGTATATTAAGTGCTGTCAACGCATTCTTAGTACAGGTAAAACCCCCACACATTTTGATTAGATATTTATTTGAACTATTATTTGGCCAATACTTTAATGATTAGATTTGTTTTGTATTTAATGGAAATTTCGTATAATTTTTCGATCAAAACATTGATTTCAAGTATAAGTTTTGGACTTAACTCTCGATTTTATCAAACTTTTAGTCAATACTGAAAACTCATTCAAAAAATTGTTGGAATCAATTGATTAACAGATGTTTGTAATGATGTCTAATAGAAAAACTGGAGATAATTCCAGAAGTAGTGGAACCAGTGATGTGACAGCTGTTAGTTAACACACAAACAGCGCTGTTATTCCCTATCGACTAAAAGTAGACTATTTATTATGTCTTCGATGTTGTGCTGCAAATCGTTGGTATCTATGGGTGGAGTACTTGAGCTCAGATAAGACACTCTCTTTTATTGATCTGAGAGTGACATCAATTTCCTAACATCTCTTGTTGTCTGTTGTGGTGAATGTGCTGTAAATCGAATTCTGAGCGATATTTGTGTTGTATTTAGTCATACATTCGATGTCGTAATTCAAAGAAAGGACCAGAAATAGGTTGGGCTCTGCTATCACTGACAGTCTTACAAACAAGTATTCAAAACCGCAATTCATTCTCTACGTGAGTGCAAAGAGGATGGGCTGCAGATGAGCTCAGCCTCCCTACCGATCATAATCTTACTGTCAGTCTATTAGAGAGTCTCTCCAAATGTTGGACTCATTATATGTGATATAAAAACAGTTCATTTTTTGGGCTATTATTTAATAAGAGTGTAAATAAACAGTCAATACATCCATAACTCGTGTCATCAAAATATGACACAAACTCTCCAATACTTTCTCTACAATTTTCAGCTCAAAAAATGATTGAAAAAAATCTCAGGAATAGTAATATATAAAAATAATATAAAAAGCGTATGAAAAGTGTTTCAATCAAAATGTGTCAAACCTTTTATTATTATAATATTCTGTGTTTTATTCAGTCATTGATTTACTCTATGAAAGAGAGGCGTATTTGATATCAAACGTAAACCTGATATCCACTCAACTGTTCCTAATTTACATTAATTTCCAGTAAAATATCTGCGTTTTCACTGAAATTTAGTTTTAATTTTTATGCAAAACTACTCAAAGTTTTTCAAAATAATTTTTAATTAATAAACAATTAGTGAAATAATGAGTACTTTAAATATAGTTTGTTGTAATCGCTGTTCAGTTATATTCAAACTCATAATATCTATGATCGGAACTGTTTCTGGAATATCAATATTCTTGGTATTTCTCATTCAGTACCACAACTATAACGCAGCTCTTTGGGGTTTTATCGCAGGTTAGTCTTTGTGTGAGCTTGCTTATTTTATGATTTTCATTTTGCTTGGAATAAAAATTGCAAATAATTAACAAATATATAATCAATGATTAATTGACTCCAATTTACTAATTATTTCTTTTTTTAACTCAATTTTAGGGATATTTTCTTTTTGTGTCTTTCATTTGAATTACTTATATTTGAAGAATAAGATCGATGAGTGGTACGATCCGGAAGCGCTCGAGAATCTCAAGTTATTGGGTCTGATTGTTCTCTTGAGTTCTGTGGTAGCCTTTGGGGTATATGTCTCGCTATTTATTACTAGAAAACAAGGTTTGTATCGATTTGTTTGTTGAGATAATTAATTAAGTGATGCGTCGAAACCACTAATTGTTTGATTAATCGATTGCCAGATATGTTTGAAATGACTTCAATCAGTTACTTTCCGGCCTCAATATTCTCAGCACTATCTTTCAAATCAGGTCTAATGCTGTTCACAACTGCCAGACATTACAAAAAATATGTAATCCTTTGTAATCCACAATTCATTTATAACATCAGAAAACATCCCGACTCTGAATAAGAATTTCCTCAAAACAATTGAGAATTTTTCGTCAAATTATACATAACTTATATAAATAAAAATTGATTTGAAAATTGTTTTCTTTTAAATCAATTAATGTTTCATTCGATCAAATCTGAAGTATAATATTTAACTTAAACTAAGTCTCAATATTTGCTCAAAACTATTGAATTGATTGAATGAATAACTTATTAAATAATAAATTAGTTTTTTATAAATAGTTTTCTTCTCAGGAATATTAATGAATATTCCTTTAAATCTAATGAATTCCATTCCATGTAATCAATAATTTTTAGTATTTCATCGATGAATCAAATTATGAAAAAACATTCCATAAAAACGCCATTAATTTTACTAAAATATGGTTTTCTTTTGTAAAAAAATTGTATTAAGTTTTTATTTGCAAAATATTTTTATTATTATTATTAAAATTTATTGTATTATTTCTAATGTGAATATCAAGAATGTGTGCACACCTCTGAGGGTTCAGGGATTGTTCAGTTTTTCGGCTTTACGTGGGGAAGGGGAGAGGGTTACTAACAACAATTTAGGGCAAGACTTTTTTGACAACTTTCGATATAAGGGAAGTAAGGGGTAAAAGAGAAGTATTGTGCTTATTCTTGATTATTGTGATCACTATTATTATTATTATTTAATTTCTATTTTTCATTAAATTAATTTATTTACAGGTAGTTCTCGATATAACAGAATGATTGGTGCGAACAAAAATTGTCCGTTAAATCGGGTTTACGTTAAATCGAGTTCAATGTAAAGAAAGCTAAACTTTATAATAACGTTATTTTTATTAGTATTTTAATGTTTTCTCATGAAATCAGTAATTTTTGACTGCTTTAAGTTATTGATACCGTTTTTATATATTTCATTCTCTAAAGTATTAATTAATTCAAAACATTTTTCTGATCCATTGCTTTGTGTAACGAATTTTCGGATCCGATTTTATAAATTTTATAAATTATTATAGTTTTTATGCATTGATTCTTTTAAATCGGGGTAAAGACTATAGTATGCGTGCACTCATTTACAGTCTGTTAAATCGGGGATTCCGTTATTTGTGATTTCGTTATTAGTGGGAATGTTAACATTAAGGGAGCCATAAAAGCAGTCGGTGCAACAAAAATCTATCTGTTATATTGAAATTCCGTTATATCTGAGTCTGTTATATCGAGGATGACCTGTAATATCAATAAATACGCTATATTTATTTCATTATTAGTGAAGTGCAATGGGAGCTATTTTGGGAGCTGAGCCTTGTTGTATAGTTTAGCTGGCTCTGGAACAGTCTGACTGACTAAAACAAATTTTTAC
>JAQGBR010000040.1:0-24510 GCA_034698525.1 Achipteria nitens | reverse complement strand
AAATAGAGTCCATTAGATTTCATAAAAATTTATTATTACTTTTTCACTATTAATAGTCATCTTTTTTTCAAATTTCAATTTAAATTTTAAAATCTATACTAAAATTTCAATAAAATGAACGGATTTTTCCTAATAGTCATCGCATTTATCGCACAAATAGTTTGAAAATATATTATTTTTCTTAATTTGTTTGAAATTTAAATAAAACCTAAAGTCCGGAACAATTAGTTTTTTTGTGGTTAAAAAGACAGTCAAATCTCCTTCGAATTGAAATACTATTTAACAGACATTTGCTTTTGATTTCAGGCATTGGCTTCAAAATAGAAAAACGGATCGATATTCACATTCTTTATAACATTCAATATATTAAATGAGCAATAATTCCGAATATAATATAACTTTGAAGGAGAAAATGAATTATGTCTTAAGAATGTCTGTAAAAATGTTTTCGTCAAATACTAAACAAAGTGTTCGAAAGCTGTGGCAGTCTTTGTGTCAGAGATGAGCGAAAAGCAAATGTAATTTATTAAAATGGATTCAAATGTAAATAATAATAATTATAATAATTTTCTATTATGTTTCAGACTTTTCCGTTTCCCTATCACTCCTTTCCTTATCTTTTTTGTGTTTCTTTTTCCGTAGAAAAGAAGGCGTTCGAATGCCTTTCTTTTTCTTCTCCTTCTCTTTGTCTTTCTTTGAGGACTTCTCCAACTCTTTGACGGGAGAGCCCTAAAAGTATTCAATTAAATATAAATTTATGCAAACAATATAAACATTTAGTAAACTATTAATTACTTCTTTACTACTTCTGGAGGCACCCGAATAGTCTGCCAATTTGTCCTCTCCGTTGACGGCTGTATCACCTTTTTATCCAAAAAACAATAAACAATTAATACAACAAAAATATTTTTAGTATTTGTCAGACAAATGAAGATCTGTTTATTCAAAAAACAATAACTAATTATCGAATATGAGATAAATGGGTTTTTTCACATTTACTCTCATATTTAACGAGTAATTAATAACAGACAGCAAACAGTTCCTCATTTGTAATGTGAACCCAAAAAATGCAAAACATTAAAGTAAAAGCGAACCCATTCACCAAAAAAGCAAAACAATATTAATTGCAATAAATTGACAAAAATGCTGGCAATTCATGACATGACTTACTGGTGCTCTGTTTGTTTGGTTTGCGCTCAGATCTGAAGCGGCCCCGAGAAAAGTACTTATCTTCAGCCGCTATAATAAACGTGCAAAACATAAAAATATATAATACATGCAAAACATCAAATTATAGTCGAAATTAAAGACCTGTTTTAAGCAAAAATACATAATTCATAACTAAACCTATTATTCAGATTAAATAGTATTCAACAAAAATGACTCAATACATACATAATTGCAAATTATTTATAATTTAATTTATAAGAAACGCCTAATTTTAACAACAAATGAAAGGTTACCTTCAATTTTCTGGGATTCAGAAAATTCTGATATCCATTGAGTTTGCATTAAAAGAAAGAAAAAGTTTTCAGATAAATGTATTAGTATTACACACCTTGAGCTGCGAGTCGGGCCGAATGCGACCTCTGCACACGACTATTGCTAGATATAGAGGCTGTCCAGTGAAGAAAAAATACATAATTCATGCAAATTAGCTGTAAATTAGTGTTTATTTTATTAATGAAACGGAAATATTAATCAATTATAGAGCGAAAGCAAAGCTGCGAAACAACTGACTAATTGTTTGATTGCAAACATTGTTTGGCCTTAACTTTACTATTAGTAAACTCTGATTATACGACACAATCAAACATTGATTTAACACTCAGACTAACCATCAGTTGAAAGAGTGATCACTATTTGTGGTTCACTTGAATTGATTGTTGTATTCATTGAGGTTTTGCCTAAATTTGTCGAAAAACCAAATTCTGTTCATATTTTTTATATCATTGATAGAAAAGAATCAAAAAATATATTTGAGAAATGAAAGGCTGCGCCAAAATCACCGAAAGGTAAACCCGTCTAAAGAGAGTATACATACCGTCCTCATCAGACAATGGAGATGTGGGCGAAGTGGGACTAGCGATGTCTGGTGTCGTTTGATTAATGGAAACCGGTTCTATTAACAGATGTCTGACACTGTCGGGCACGTCATCCACTAATAGCACAGACAAGTAATTTATTAGTTGATTCCAATAGAGATTAGATGACTGATGTAGGACTCATACCTGGCTCTCCTCTCTGTTTCCTTTCTATAAATTGTTTATATTCTTCGATCTCCTGTTCGGTGACGTTATCGAAAGGGTTCTTCGCGTACGCACTCTTATACACCATAGCGTTGTGTTGATATTCGCGTTGAATTATGCCTTTAGAGGCGGCGCCCACTAACACCACCTGATCGCCTGTCTTTTGTTCGTTCATGTTCTTAACCTCCTCCCACGTGACCCCTTCTAATATATGACTTTGTGGTCCGCCCGACACCTTGTTTTGGAAGCGAATTTCTTTCATCTATTTGTGATTTAAATGGTTTTCTCCTTTAGAATCACTTTTCACTTCATTGAAGAACAAATCAGACACAAAGACAATCACAAACTAAACGCTTAATAACTGACCTCTTTTTGTTTACGCTTGAATTCACCAGGGTCTGCACTGACCGGCACGAACTGGTGAGGTGTCTCTATTTTGATTGGAGTGCTATGAGATGGAGAGCCACTCTCCTGAACCCACTATTAAACAAAAATAAAAGGAAAGAATACTTTTTATTAATTGAATTGAATAAAAACCAATCAAATTATGACAAAAAATGTCAAATTTAATCAACAGATCTGTGGGTTTGGAAAAAGATCTTTTGAAGTGATTTACATTTCAAGTCTTATATAAATATTTGTTTCATTTATAAATTGAATACAAATTGAAAGACAAAATTTTGGATAAAAGAGATTCCAGTTTTACAGTACATTAACATTGATTTAAGATATGATTATTTGGAAAAACTATAAAATAATTCGCTTTAAATCAATCATTATTTTTGATTAAATTAAATGTCATTTCAAGCAATTCATTCAAACCTTAGTTATCTTTTTGGGATCAGTCGTTCCGGACTCTAAAACTTCCACCTTTTGATAGACATTTGGAGAGTTAACCCAACGGAGTTTGTCCTGAGTTCGTCTGCCTTCGACCAACTTCTTCAATGGACTCAACCACTTGTCTTCTTCAAGATAATGGGCCAAAGAAGAAGCAGATGGTGGCTCTTCCACGTCATATCTAGTGCGGGGCTGGTCTGCTCTCAACAGTGGCTGTCTATACAGATAACCGGTTCGAAATCCCTAAAAACAAGAGTTGAGAAGTGTTTTAATTAAAGAGTAAATAGTGAGGAATGTGTATAACCCGTACCGCATTGTCCAACATTCTCATCTGTGCCTCAAACTCCAGATCCCAGACTTTCCATTTCTTGAGTTTCTCCTTATGATCATTATGCCTGTCCTCGTGCTCTGGATTAGAAGCAAATGAGTCATCAGTTCCGGGTTTTCCCTGGACTTGAGTGCCGCCGGCTTTGATGACAGAGCGAATCTGTTCTATGGCCTCATTAGACATGATTTGAATGTTATCTAATCCGCACGACATTAGCTTAATCTGTGTCTCACACGCGAGCACTACATTTTGCATCAAATATAACGCCTCTTCAATAGACTCCCCGCAGGCAACCACTCCATGATTTCGCAAAACTAAAACCTTTAAACAAATCATTAAAATTAATTAGACTTTTGTTTGTTTTGCTTTTTATGAATATATTATAATAAATGAATACTTTATTATTCGGTCCGAGATTTCTGCGAATTTGGTCGCGATCTTCGGGGTCCACAAGCAGTCCCTTATAGTCGTGATAACTAATTTCGCCTAAAATGGCCGCCTCCTGACTGGCGGCCAATAACCCACACTTCATGGCAGAGACGGCAACACAGGGAGAGTGATGTAAATGAATGATTGCTTTGATGTCAGGGCGGGCAGAATGAATGGCCGAATGAAGAACAAAACCAGCCCTTAATTTGTTAAACATTGAAATGGATGTGAAAAGAGTTTGAATAATAGCGACAAATACCTATTGAAAGTGAAGTTTGTGGATCCCGGGTCGATGACATTGCCCTGCATATCCACTTTGAGGAGTGATGATGCCGTCACTTCATGGTATTGTAGACCAAACGGATTCAACAAAAAGTGTTCCGTGTCCTGACTGACCCTCGTCTTTATTTAGAGATTAAATTAATGAATAATCGATACAATTATTGATCCAAAGTATTAGACATACAGTTATGTGATTATATATGCCTTCAGACCATCCGTAGAGCTCTACCAGTCTATAAACAGCCGCGAGTTTACATCGAAGTAGTTTCTCGCCCTTCGCGTACCGAAAGGCGTCAATACCTCTGATGTCGTTTATAGGCATTCCCGAGTGACCCAACTTAGAGAGAGAAGAGCCGCGCGCAGAATGTGGTAACAAGAGTTCGGTGACCTGTTGGAGGGCAGACAGACTGGCGGGTAAATAGCCCTCATTCAGCTGCGATTCAATTATGCGTTCGAGTTCTTCCCTAAACACCTGACTATTCATAATCATATCGACTTTCTTCCTGCGATCCATTTCCTTCATGTCCTGATCGATGTCTGGAGGTCTCCACAGAAGCCGTTGTGTTTCGGGATCATCCGGATTGAATTTTGCGTCTGTGGTCACACCATTCTGTTCCGCTCCAGACATTTCAATCTAAAAATATGTCATTCAAATGAAACCCAATCAGAGATTTGAAAATATAATTAAAGACTAATAGCTTTAGAAATAGTTTTTTCACACAAAATATAATATTCATTGAATAAACAGGTATTTAAACTCAGATATCATTCATATAATAGGAAGCGACAGATGAACACAAAAAACAAAAATCATTTTATAAAAGGTCTGAAAAACTACTTCAATCGGTTTTGAGACTGAGTTTGGAACTCCTTGTTATGAAAGGGTCGTTAGCCTCTAATATAATAAACTCATCGCAAAAGCATCTATTGATCTGAAAAATGGCGAACAGTTTAATAATAATAATCAGAAATTTAATCCAAACGAATGACAACTAAACGATAAAAAGTCAGACAAAATTCAAATTCAAATCTCGGAATGTTTTATCATTTGGTGTAAACTTTGCATAAAAAAGGCGAACAGAAATACAACGAATAAAATAGAAAAATATGTATAACAGGATATGAGTAATGATAATATTAATATGCAAACAACCAAAAGATTTTATGCCTAATCTTAACCTCTCTGTCATTAGACATCAGATAAAATACAAAATGAGTGAAACACTTGTCAGGCCTTCGAATTAAATTAAGAGTGAAATAAGAGGAGAAAATACATTTAAAGAGCAATACTGTTGAGAGTGTGTGAAATTTATTGGAAAAACTAAAGACTCATTTCTTATTTACGATAAAAATTCATTAAACACTTATAAAATTTAAGATATTATGTAATGCAACAGATATTTCAAAAGGTGTTTGAATTGTAGATAAAATTTAATACAATAAAAACAAAAATTAATTATCAAACGTATGCTTAAATCTATTGAAAACTCACTTTTTAGCCAACGGTTAAAAAATGTTATCGAAAAATACAAGTCTTTAGAATTTAAAAAATAATAAAATTATAATTTAATACAAAACGTGACTCATATCTAATCGGTATCTAATCATCAAATATATAAGCATTCAATTAAAATGCAATCAAAGAAATCACAACTAATTATCACAAAAGAAATTATTCACAATTGAAGTAAAAACAATAAACAAATCAAATAATTTAAACTAAATATTGGCTGCAATTCACTGAATATAACACTAAAAACAAAACAAAAATTATTAAAACAAAAAACTTAAACTCGTTTTAAGTGAACTTCACATTAAAAAAGCACTTCTTTTCATAGAAGTAGTGAATCGGAGAAGAACTTGAAATCTTTTGATTGTCTCTACAAAACAAGGCTGAGTGCGAACACAGTTTTAGCTCACAATAATAGCTTAAAATCTTTGGAGTATGAGCTCATCCCCCGTTCCTTTTAGATTTTCAAATATAATTTCAATATTCTGTTGATTACGTCCTTCTGAAGCAGTCAATCAGCGCTCGGATAGAGTGAGTGCACATCAAAAACAAATCTCAATTGAATTCAATATCAGTTTATTTATTACATTAAAACTGTTTTCATAGAAGAAAAAACTTTTTAATTGAATATTCGATTCGAGAAATATTGAGTATATTTATTGAACACAAATTTTTAGGGCGTTTAATGAAAAACAGATAATCAGTATTTCGGTTGTGTTTTGTGTATATCTTAAAAACTGATATTTCTTTACAGTTCTTCCACTCATTGCTATCGAATGGATGTGTTTGTTATCACAACTGGTTTGACAAAAATCAAGACCAGATAATAGACTGGAGCTCTTGTATAATATGTTTTTTTGGTAAAGCCTGCAAACGAGGCCATCCATAGTAGTGAAACACTGGCATCAGAGCACTGCTGAACCATAGCTCTAACCCAACCCACATCTCAAAAAACAACTACAATATGTGCATAACTTTTTTCATGAATTGGTTTCGAGAATAATAACAATAAATTATATTATTTTAAAAGTATAGCCGAAAGGAAATAATATATAAACTCTTTAATTAACATTTACTTTGAATTACGTTTCGTATTATTCTTTCATTTAATAATTTTCAGACTATTTTTGTTTAAAATACGAGTCAATTATTTTTTAGTTCATCTAATTGTGAGTCAACACTACTGTAGTGTTAACTGTCATACAGACAGATATTATTTTTTAAATAACCAGTGCTTTGAATTTTAGTCTCTTATGAAACGAATTTATCGCAAAAATGTTATATTAATAAAGAGTTGAAATAAGAGAAAGTATTGTATACACAAAACACTTATACAACTCGACTCCGGCCTTATATTTTAGTCGCTATGGAGAGGAGAGTGCTATCAATGTATGGGATAAATCACTAATTCATTTCATTTTCATTCTTTTAAATGTATTAAATGTCTGCAACAAACTAAGCGATTAAGAGTTGTATAGGAATCGGAAGGACAGGGAATGCAGACATCAGACTCGTAAATGGCTTTAAATGGTTATATAGTTTACATTTTTGAGATGAATAGTGTTTTCAATGAAATCTACAACTTTTCAATTGCTTTGGAAAAGAGTTCTTAAATATTATTTTTACAGAAAAAGGAGAAAAAAGTTTTTTATAATATTATTTGTATTCAAGGCTTTTCATAATAGCGAGCATATCATTAAAGTGTTTCAATACAAGCGGTTCTCTCTTTTGCACTCAATATTCGCAAAAAACAAATAAATTTTTCAGACAATAAATATTGGAGAGAGAAATACAATACTCTTATTGCCGACAATTATCTTAAGAGGAAATGCTTGAAGTAATCAACAATTATTCAAAGAGTTCATTAAAAGACATTTAAAGACAAAATTGGGAACAATTGACAGACAAATGAGAATCAACTGTAAGACTAAAGTAATTTCTCTCAAATACTTCTAATGACTGCGAAAACACAAACTATTAAACAATTTTTTTAATACATTGTATAGTATTTTGTGTGAAAAAACAAAAACATTTCCACAAAATGTTTAGTTTTGTTTTATTCCAATTAAATGCAGTGTTTTTCTTGTCTTTTAATTTATTCAAAACAAAACTGTAATATATTTAATGAAAATTCAAATCTTATTTTTGTTTAGTTTTCAATTTTTAAATAACGTTTTATTTCATTTAATTCAATAAATTATATACTCTTCTAAACGACTGATAATTAATTCCAACCCTTTTTTGAGTCGATCTCATGAATCGATTAAATGTTAAATGCATTTAAAAATAAACTCAAATAATTGGGAACTCATTGGGAACTCGAACTCATCATAAAATAAAATAGTAATCAATTCATAAAAAACTATTAAATTTATATTTGAATAATGTTTTGCAGACTTTAAGTATGAGTTCAATATCTTTATTGCAATTAATTATTTGTCAGAAATTTTTTCGAGAGTTTGTCTGACAATCAAATGGGAGAGGAATAGGGAGTGAGAGGAGACGGTAACTATCAATTGAATCAAATGACAACTTTGCAAATACCACAACAAGACTTTAAATCTAATTAAAATGTCATCTCTTTTGGGGATTAAAATACTGTCAAAACAATTATTACAAAACTATTATATCGTTATTATTATCACATTTTTATTGAATTAATTTTTTGATTAAATTTCGAGAAATATCTAAAAATAGTTGAAATAAAACCAAAAAAGGATTAAATTATGTAATATATTGTCGTTTTTTTGAACATAATTTGAGAATCACTTAAATTTAGTTGATATTAATGAAAGATATGCAGACATTTAAGTGAAACAAATATTTAAAAATAAATTCAATTTAGAGCTCAAGTATTTAGACTTACCTTACGTTCAAAATGTCTTTTAAATACAAATTCCAATAAATATTAGTTTTAAAATATACCCAAAATTAGAGCCAAACTTTTAAATAAATTAGTAAAACAGTTAAATAATATTTGAATCAGTGTTGGGTCAGACTATTTAGAGCTGCTCTTTGGCTGTAAGGGCGCGGCACTCATCACAACACCACTACAACACATACACAACATTACAGATAATGGCCGGCTATGAGGCGGTCCCTTCTCCACAATATGCAGACACTAGAGATAGTCATCACTACCACAAACACTGTTACTCACACAACAGTCAGCACACATTCATTCAATGCTTATGTCAAAAGAGGGACTCCATTACAAAGAAGACTAATCGTAACAATGTTTGTGTGTGTCTTCAATGCGCTTATTTTTACAGCATTGCAACCATTCATACAAAATGTTAGTCACTATAAAATGGTTCCCTTTTTGACTAAATAAATGCTTTTCATTGAAAACCTATGGGTTTATCAAAAATATAATTTCTTTCTCACAAATAAATGAAACGTTAGTTTATTCGTCTCTTTTATGGGTATTTCTCATCATTTGTTGACACCTTTTTGGCGAATTGTCAACCAATCAGAAGAGGTTTTACAATATTTTAGCGGTAAATATGTTTTTGTGGCAAAAATTAGTGAAAATTCGCGGAAAAGATTGAGCGCCAAAACGGACACAACTTATGACCAAAAAGTCGTCTCAAAACTCATTCATTTAGTCGTCGTTTAATTCAATTCTGTTTTTAAATTTAGTTTTAAATTAGTTTAATATTTAATTTATTTGTTGTTTAATTGGTATTCAAACCAAATATCAATTGTAAACACAAATAATTAATCCATTGTTTGATAATCAGTTCAATAATTAGACAATGAGTGCAACGAAAGAAAATCCTATTTCTTGTAATAAGAAGTTTGCCATCGATTGGGCAGAACTTTGCGATGAAGATTCCGAACAGCAGTGGTCTGACCTCTTTGACCGAATGTTAGGCAATTCGGTAAAAGACTGTTTAGAACCCGAATCACAGAATGTGAGTGAAATCGGATTCACTTCAGTCACAGATAATAAAGATTTGGTCGAAGATATCGATGAAAATATGATCGAATGTGTCGATGAAAATATCAGACACTCAGAACTGGATTCAGGCCTTGGATTGAGTGAAATGTCGAGCGAAGACTTCCGACACTTCGCACCCATCAGTTCCACTCCGAAGTGTCCGTCAAAGACATCGACAACTGAGGATCAAATCTATTGTATATTCAAATCACCGAAATCTTCGCCTACAAAGAGATTACGTGAAGAGACCGCAGAGGAAATCAAAGAATTTGAGTTCAGAACACCGAAGTCTAGTCGCGTCCGAAGAAGTATTTTCGGTCAATCAAACGTTGATAACAGAAGTAGTCATTCGACTCATTCCCGTCGGTATTCACAGAACAGACCCTTTGATAGTTCTATTGAATACGAGAGCGATATGTCTGTCATTAGACGCCGACAGAAACAAATCAATTACGGAAAGAATACAATTGGATATCAAAAATATTTGGGGTCTACGCCCAGAGTTGACCGCAAACCAGAAGATCCGATGACTCCCGAAAAGTTCATTAAATACAGTCGTCGTTCGTGGGACCAACAGATCCGTCTGTGGCGCAAACGTCTTCATGAGTTCGATCCGCCAGAAGTTAAGGCTCTCAATCAAGACATCGATGTC
The DNA here is from genome assembly GCA_034698525.1 of Achipteria nitens. Lineage (NCBI taxonomy): Eukaryota > Metazoa > Arthropoda > Arachnida > Sarcoptiformes > Achipteriidae > Achipteria > Achipteria nitens. The sequence goes on along the minus strand of JAQGBR010000040.1, from coordinate 14,280 downwards.
TCGGATCTACTTTCGGACACATCTTTTGACGATATATAAAGAAATCTTCTGAAGACAAGAAGTTTAAGACAATAATTCCATTTTTATTCAATTTTATTATTATTTAATTCATTATTTAAGGCGTTATCACATCATAAGAATTGATATAATTTTACATTTAAAATGTCATACATTTTCGATACATTTTTTGCTTAGAATTCATACGAAATATTCATAAGTTTTATATTTTTATTTTGTTTTAAAAACTATTTGCTTTCAAATGCTTTCCCAAAGCGTCCGACAATTGTATTGTCTGTCGAATTGATTAAATCATTTTATACTCAATACTAGAAAATGTGTACTTTTTTTGTTCAGTTAAATGAAAAATAAAAATCAATGTTTTGTATGAATGGTTCGAGACTTTAATTAAATAAAAATCAATTATTACTGAATTACTGTTTTATTTGAATATTCAATTAGACAACTGTCCTGTCTTTGAAAATGGATTGCACCTCAAGATTATAGGAAGAGCTTAAACCTAATGATAACAGCAATTAATCAAATGCAACATCTATTGCATCGATAGGTTGTCCGACAAATACAGCTAAATATATGTATATATCGATCGATAGGAAGATTAAAACTTATATAATAATTAAGAACTAATTGTTTTCAACAAATTATTATCGAACCGGTGTTACACACAAACAGATCAGTCAATAACTTATGTATTGCTGTTATATTAGCTAAACATTAATTAACACTTGTTTTACATATTTTAAAGTTAAATGAATGTCAAAATAATTGTATAAAAACCAATAATAATCGTAATAATAATAGTAATAATAATGGTATTAATAATAATCAATAATAATAATAATCGTAATAATCAATAATAAGATTCACTAATAATATTCAATAATAATTACAAATTGTTTTAATTGAATATTAATTTTTGGATTCCTTTCGATGACACGATTTATAAAAAGTTACGAAAGTTTTGCATTGAGTTATACCAACAAAAGGTAATGTCATTGAATTGAGAGCTCGTTTTGATTGTCTTAACTCATAATCGACTAAATTGTGGTCAAATTATTGATAGATTATATGATAACTTTGTTTTCATGCCTTTCACTACATATAAGAATATCTTTCTTTACTCTGTTTTTCCAAAATATATAATACTTTTGAGCACTAAATCAAAGAAAGTATTGCATAATAACTGACACTATTGTTAATAAGAGAAAAAGGATAACATTAAGTGTAGTTGAGTTGTGTGTCGAGAGCTTTTAGAAGACAGTGGTGTGTGTTCTCCAAAAAAGTAATAAATGGAATATCTTTTTATCATATTTTTGAGGCAAAACGCCCTCAAAATTACTCATAACTTCAATAATCATGTCATCAAAATAATTAAATTAAAAATCAACTAAACTTCTTATACCGCGTAAGGCCTGAGTCACAGATCCATAGTTTATAATATGGTCTCAAGTTTTGGGTTTGAATTTATTTTTGAGCGAAAAAAAATCTAAAATCAAATCTTAAAAATAAAGGTTTTGTTCAATAATTGTCTGTTCATTCAATTAATCAGATGTCAGAACATTTGGTCAGAAAAAATCGATAATAAATAACAAATATATTGTAAAATAACGATTAGTTTTGAGGCAAAAATTAGATGAGATCTCAAAAAACAGTCAAAAATCTATTTACAAATAGAATACAAATAAAAGAAATTAATGCAAAGCTCTGATTATTTGTCGATTAATTAGTAATTAAAAATTTTTGGTTTTCTTTAGTCTAAGAGACGACAAAAGCTATAATAGTATTAAACGAAACAAATATTTATGGAATACTTTGATTTATAGACCAAAACAATGGTTTCTATAATTAAAGTTTTGATTTTATAGATATTAATTTCGTTTAAAACACTAATGCTTTCCAACTAATAATTTTAAAAAATGTTAAAAACAATTAATTGAAGTTAAAAAAAGTTGATTATTCACTGGGACTAAGACTCTTTGGAAAGTGAAACTGAGGTCCAGACGGTTATTACAATACTTGTGTTGATATCAATACAATAAGTTGACTGAACGGCAAAATCAGCAAATTTTACATCAATTTATTATACATTAAAATATGTATTCATTTCGAATGAGCCTTAGTTTGTGATTATGTATTGAATTGTTTGCATTAATTTATAGAAATGGCACTCAACTCAATCTGATTCGTGTCCATTGAGTGATGCGTCGCCCCGACATATCGGACACGTTCTGTTTGTCTGCACAGAATAAATAATTATTATAATTATAATTTCAATATAAATATTCTATTGATTCAAACCTTAAGCCATTTGTCGACACATCGGGTGTGGAATTCATGAGCGCAGGGAAGAACTCTTAGGGTTTGTTTGGCTTCAAAATCACACATGCAAACGACACAAGTAGTCTGATCTGATTCGTGAGCCTTCTCTGGTTTGTACCGATAAGATGGCAGCTGTTCGATGTCAGAACGGGCTAACCCTCTAGGCTTAGCCTCACCCAAACGTTCGGCTAAACTGAGTAAAGCCTCATAATTCTCAGCTTCGGGTGACTCAGGATTAGCGACGAGATCTGCGACACCGAAAGAGGCCGCCTGTAAGTGTTGGTGCTGTGGGTTGGAAAACATAGCGGCCAACACGTGAAACATTGTGGGGTAACTTTGATTAGAAACTGGAGGCGATGTCGTCGGTGGGACTGGCAATACATGCTGATAGTGCGCTGGTGGTTGAGGCGGTGCTGCGCTATTATACGAATGCGATCGCTGTGATCGACGAGTGGTGGCGCGACGTCTGTTCTGTTGTATGCATAGGTAGTCATTGAGTTGTCCGCTCTCGACGTGCATAAAGTTGGCCACACCTGGAATGGATATGTGATGCAGAGGCGACGACGGCTGGAGGTATGGAGAACTGTGCGATGCGGGCGATCCCAAAGTATGGTGTGGGTGATGCGGGTGCGGCTGTTGGCTATGGTATTGTTGCGATGCGGCCGCCGCTAATGTCGCCAAATTGAGAGGTAGTGTCTGATGATTGGCCTGACTATAGACTCGACGCGACTCTAGTTCTGGGATTAGTGTCGGATCGTTCAGTTGAGCTCCCGGTCCATTGCGACGATAAGAAGTGGTCAAACCTATAGGAAAGTTCTGTATGGGTGGAGGCTGTCCTATCAAACTGTATGGTCGCGTACCAGGATTTCCAAACAATGATGCAAATGCTTGACCATTGCCTGTGGGAGAGACCTGAAACACACAATAAGGAGTCAGAATAGGGTCCAAGTGATTGAAGAGATAGGGGACAGACCTGAGGTGATGCTAAGCGCAACTGATGGAGACAACACATACACACAGACTGTGAGCCTATGTTTGTATTTTGAGGTGAATTGTGAGGATTAGAGACATGCGATCGATATGAATGAGATCCAGAAGAATGAGAATCCATCGCATTGTGGTTCGCATTCAGGAGTTGTGCATAAACTGCATTCGATATATTGTTATTTGAAGCCTGAGTCGGTTGTGGACTATTCTGATGATTGTTATGAGTGTTGCGATTGTTGTGATGACTGTTCATAGATTCTGAGCCATCGAACAAATATGTCGGACGCATAGACGGCGCCCCCAAAAGGTTCGGAAACCCAATATTTGACTGACATGTGCTTTGATTTTGAATGTTTTGGATAATTGGCGGAGAATTGCGCGCAAAGAGACAGCAGCGACGACCAGAAGGACTGCGGCGAACTCGCGGCACATTATTATATCTTTCAGCCATCACTTGAGGATTGGCTCCACTGTTGTGAGCAGTCATTGGATTTGACGGTCGGCGGGGATTCGGTGTCTGCGAATTACGGCTCCGACTCCGAAGGTTTCTATCAGAACTCGGATCGATTTGATGTCCGTTAAAACTCAGTCCCCAATTGGGCGATGGACTGTCTGAGTGGTTATTAGAAGTACGCCTTCTTTTCCTATTCGGGCTCTCACTCTATCAATAAGTTATGTAAATATCAATCAATACTTTTCGAGATTTAATATTCCGTTCAAAGTTTTTCAGTCGTTATTTCAGTGGAAATAAAAATAAATTATAAAAATAGTGAAAACGACTGAACAGTATTTGACGCAAACTATTGCTACCAATCATTGCAAACACTGACTAATAAACTATTATTTTTAACAAAAAAAAATAGAGACAAACCTTTCTTCCGATACTATCATTGGAGTGTTGGAAGTGATTCGGAGATAATTGTGAGACAGAGTGTTGTAAAACCATTGCTTCGACTGATATGTCATTCAAATGAATAGAAAAGAGAAAAAAAAATGAGAATTAAATGTTAGATATGGTCTCAAAATCACAAAACAATTATTATATAAAATGTTTAAATTGATTACACAACAAATGCCTCTAAAATATTGGTTTAGTTTTTGGTTCGGTTAAGACTTACGTAAAACTGAGTTCAAAATAATTAGAAAATTACGGCAAAAATCAATAGTTTTGTTCAAAGTTTCAGAAAAAAATGACGAAAAAAAATCTGATCTCAGAGTATATGAGTTAGTAATACATAAATACATTTATATCGAAATGCGTTTCATTCAAACCAATAGATTATTCAATATTTAACTATCGGTTACTAACGATATGAATGTCGGAAATGAATATAAATTTCTTTGATATTCATTACAATTACAGCGAAAATGTTTTCCAAAAATATTGAATTAAAATCAAATCATTTGAGTGTTGTGTCAGAAAAATAAGAAGAGATGAGAATATAAGGGTTTTCACTAATATTTTCCCTTTTCGTTGCTTTCAATTACTTTTAGATAATAATAATTTAGTTGTAATTTAAAGGAAATGGTTCTTAAAATTTGAATACAATTAGAGTTTAGACCAAAAGTTAAACACAATATAAATATCTAACCATTCAATCGATTCAAAGTCTGTTTAAATAATTTATTAAATTTATGTCTTTTTGACGAATAAATTAGACTATAATTTAGCCAAAAATTATTGAAACAAATAATCAATTAATTAATAATAAAATAATTGAATCATATGTTAAATCAAATCAAAGAAATTGTATTAAAAACTAATTCAAAACTAAGCGCTAAAAATAATATTTGTATTGATTTGACTCTCATTTGAAATAATAATTCAAAACAAAAAACTAGACTTACTTTCAGTGGACTTAATATCAGTTGTTTTACACAAATGTTTATTACGTTTTCTTTTATTTAATCGCATAAATGGATCCAAATTTAGTCAAAATTAAAGTCGAAATTAAATTTAAACACAAACTGAGGACTGATTTGGTATTTGTTTGACTGAAGCACACAATGAAAGCCAATATCTCTTTGTCGTAGAGTTTGAGAAAATATGCGATAAAATGTCTCGCATTGAGAGTCAGTTCTATCGCAACACAAGTGAGTCCAATGCAGTGCACAGCACAGCCTGTTCTGCCTGTAGTGCCAATCTATTCCTCTGCTCTGAGAGAGTGAGTGCCAGTGCTGTTACAGTGCACTGCCTGTAATGCTTGAGACTGACTCGCAGTATAATATTAGGGCTGCGCTCCAATCCAAGGGCATTTCAGTTTGGCATTAGTTTGGCATTGCTTTCCCATTTTGCCAGACTCTAGGCATCGACACAACTCCATACAGTTTACACACTTTCAACACTCTATTCTGGATATTAATACCAATTTACTAAAATCACCACAAATTTAATCTAAATTTAAGCAAAAATTGTGTGCTTTTGATAATTAACTAAATATTGAGATAAACTCAAAACTAATTATAAAAAAAGTTATGAATAATAGAAAGCATTTAATTGCATAAAATAATTGTATTCACAAATATTTAATCAAATATTTTAATAGGAGTTAAACACTATTTATTCAAATGATTGCAAAACAAAACACAAATATCTGAGAAAATGATTAAATGAACAAAAGTTTGGAATATTTTTCCAGAAGAATGTATTTTTGTAGCAAAAACTGCTTAAAGCCGTATAAATATCTTTTGGAAAATGGATCCGAATATGTGTAGGGGTAGTGCTGCAACTCATGTGTGTGCGTTGGGAGAGACCACTCAACAAAGTTTCTCCACTGAATGACGATTCAATGCTACCAAAACTATGCCATTGCTATGCATTCAAAATTTTGAAGTCTGTATTCCTTGTATTCAAAAATTGTAATATTTATTGTATTTTCAAGCAATATATGAGTTCTAATGTTTCAATAAAATTATATCCAATAATTCAATTCAATTCATATTCCATTTGAAACTCATTTGACTGTTCAGACAAAAGACAACAAACATTTCTATAAACTATTCTTTAAAGAGTGGGGAAAATAATCTTTTTCTTCTTCTGTCAAATAAGTTGAAAGTTTTGAAAAAAGAGTCGATAAGAAAATATACGGTTAAGAAGAGAAGAGAAAATATTCGAGTTTTAAAACTTAAATCTAATTCAATGTAATTCTTGCAGAAAAAGCTATACTTTGTGTGAATGAAGTTTCCATACAATCAGTGATGTTCTCAATGCTAAAGCATTTAATCTAAACCAAAGATTAATAAATTTTTGCTAAAAAGTGTAGGACTTTGCTATACATGTATGCTATGAACGCAAACATACGATTCATCGCAATATTAATGCAGTGTTTTTTGAGAAATAAAAAATATATTTTAGAGAATTAATGCCAAATAAATTATTTATCGCAATATTTTATGTGTTTATATATATTGTGTTCTAATGACTCAAATGCTTTAAATTTTACGAAATTGTATTTTGAAATAAATGGCAAATAATGGGAAACTCTAGTTTGAAAGGATCTGTAATATTCAGTTGTGTTCTGTTCGCCAACGGAATTGTATACCAGATATTAGGCTTTCCTGATCTGTAATTCTAACGCAAAGCTAAAGTATAGCCAAAGTATAGCTAAAGTTAAGGCCAAACGCGTCGATAGAAAATCTTTGGAGTAGAGTTCCGAACGAAACGCTCATTGGGTGTGGTATTGATGGCTATGCTTTCGTTTGATTCGCTTTAAGGTCAGGTCGATTCGGGCTGAATAAGAGCCATAACTAACGAAATGGCGAAATCCCACTCCACTTACAATATTTAGCAGAAGATTATTCGTATGACTAATCAAAACTCATTTAATTTTTGAATTCATTTTAACTGAATTTAAAATAAAATTTTGGCTCAAAAATAATCACAAAAAATAATTTGAATTCTGTTATGAATTTTCAATTAAAAGTTTTTGTTTTATGGAATATTTAATTCTAAAAATCCAAAACAGAATTTCATTTAATGTTTCCATAGTTTTGTGAACAGCCTTAAGCTTCAGTGAGGGCTCTGTTAGGGCTGTATTAGGGCTGATTCAGAAGTAAACGAAGAGAGAGATTTGAAGCGTCAGACAAGTGTTTTGCAAAAGTCAGTCAAAGCAAAAAAGCTTTGCCAACGCTTTCCAAGAATATGATTGGAGACTAAAAATTTTTTAACTCAACGATAATTTTATCAATACTTCAATTGTTTAGTAATTTTCTATTCGTTGTATATATTGTTCAAAACGATAATTAATTGAAAGCAGTCTTAAGGTCTTATGTAGTGAAGAGCTCATGCATTGGGAACTATTAATACACGTTTGGATGAATGTAATCAAAGACAGTCCTATTCCTAATAATGATTGTCAGCACAAAAAAACAGTAAAACTCAAATCAAACTTCGTTTAAGAGAAACGCAATTAAAATACAGAAAATTGAATTAAACTTATGTCTCAAAGGGTTGTTCTTAAGTTAAGGCCATATAATAAGAGATCTCTCCATTGAAAAAACAAAGGACACGATTGTGTTATGAGTGGAAAAAACTCACTTTCTTTCGGCTCAAACTGGAAACTCAAGCCTTGAATACCTGTATATCTAATGCGAAACGGATGTGACGGATGTGACCAAACAAATAATGGGCCGAAACTAATTTCAAGTAAATTTCAAGTTTTGGCGTTTAATCCAATTAATTCACGAAATAATTATTGCACTTAAAAAAGAAGGTCCAAAAGGAACTCATTTACTCATATCATACAAACATATCAGCTCTTTTGGAGTATATTTTTGAATATTTGTTTTAAGGAACTCTTTTTCAATATCCTTATCATTACATTTTTAAAAATACTGATTTTGGTCTTGAAATTCGAGAAATGACCCAAAATTTTATTAACAAATTCAATGATATTATTCTAAATTTAGATTTATTTGAGTAATAAATACCATTAGTTATCGATTGAATATATATTTTTGTATTTCAAAATATTTAACCAATGATTTCATTTAAAAATTTGAAAAATTATTAAATAAGTTTTAAAATTAAGTAAAAATAGTTTTGAAAATCTTATAAATTATAAGAAGAGAGTAACAAAACACATACCTTTCCGTTTGACCGTTGGTTGAGAACTGTTTAAACTTTAAAATTGCGATCCACTTATTCACTGCTCAGCATATCTTTAGATTTGAAGTTTAAATTCAATGGACAAATAGACAGAGCGTTGAATATTGGGAATAATCATAAGCCATATCTTCTTAATTGTTGGAAATTAGTATATCTTTGATAAATAGTTCAAATGGACCGCTATATTACCATATATTCTGAGCCAAATACGATTTCGATTGCAATTCAGTGCAATCCCTTTCAGGTCAACACCACTAAAACTAAATATAAACTATAGCCTAAACTTTTCAATAAGTTCTTCAGTTTGAGAGTTGAATAATTGTAATGATATGGATATCTATTGGATAGAAAAGAATTTTCTTCATATTTATAACGATATCTGATATTCTTCTAGAGATGACAGTTATGTTGAAGAAGAACTCATTTAGTTTGCCATAAGAGTCGGCTATAACTTATAACTTGTGAGTTAAGGCACTGCAAACATGTGTCCAACATATCCAACGTATTTACAAAAATAGTTGTTTAGAATCTATGCTATTCTGGTAGCGCTCAGTGTCTGGAAAGAGGTCAGCCATAGGTCTCGAGCTCGTAGTTCAGGACTGATTCTAACGAATTGAATTAAAGCTCAGACTAATAATACGACTCTTAAACTTTATTTGAATTATTTGGTTCCAAAGGCTTTAATGTATGTATGGATGACTTAAATAATTCAATGTATTTCTGCTTTTGACGCGTTTTGAAGTCTGCCAGCAGTCAGTCGTTAGTCGCTGTTCCGGAAAAAAGTTTAAAAGTTTATAAAATAGATCAACGGATCAACGGATCAAATAGTTTTTCAAAATTTTCATTAAATTTTATTATTCAAAAGACATTTTGGAAATGTTTCAAAATTATCCTCAAAAAACAGCGAATTATTTTCTTCAATCGTTTGATTAATTAATTTGAAATTATTATCTAATTTTAAATTCTATCGCAAAACAACTTTTTATTAAAAATTGTTCGCTAAATAAGAGAATTTCTCAAAACTAAAGGTAGACTTTCCTCTCTCTTTGTATAACTGATTTGAATAATAGATTATTTAGAATCTGAAAAATGCAAACCTTTTTCTGACTAAAAATAAAACAATTTATGAGACATTCTTTTATTATATTAATACTCAGAATAATACTTTCATTGATTGAAACGTTGAAAGAATTATTAGACAAATAATAAATTATTAGTTTCCAATCAAAAGTTAGATATGAATTAAATTGAGTCCAAAAAACTAAAGAAATGGTTCAGAACTGAAATGAGGAAGAATTCTGTTGACTCAATGATAAGAAAAACTAAATTATTGGCACTAATATACTGGCGCTACGAATGCAACTTTTTTTTAAAACAGGATAAGAATATTATATTAGAGTATTTCAGCATTTTTTCTATGCTTTTCATATCAATCTTTTAATACATGGCATTAAAAATAAGGCAAAAGAGATGACAAGAAAGACTAAGAAAAGGCTTTTTTCACTTGAATTCTGTGATACGGCGACCGGAAATCCCCCCAAAAAATAATTATGAGAGAAATCAAAATAATTTTCAAAATTAAAATTCAAAGCACTGTCTCTCCAGTTATGGTCTCATCACTCAATTTATTTCATCACTTTATGACTTGCATTTAGAAGACAATACGCGTCTAATGTTTTTCTAAGAGTTTAGAAGTATTTTTGCTACAAATTATTGGCCACAAAATCTATGAGAGTTCGGTTCTATCGGTTCATATCTAAAGATATTCCAAAATGACCTCTAATTTAATGCAGACTCGAAGGTCACTAACCTTAGAGGTCCTCAGGTTTCAAATGGGACTAAACTTTGTGTTCACCTCAAGCTATGACTGAAAAAAGATTTGAATTACGACATAATTTGGTCCAAAAGATACTCAAAAACAACTTTTTTTAAGTCAAATCTAAATCAAAATTTAAAACTAAATTAAATTTAAAGAAAAAGAAGAAAAACAGAACCAAAACTTAACTTAAGAACAGAATAATTAAAATTTTGTCTTTCAATTGTCATTCAGAGTCGAGAGTTAACTAATCTATTATTTTGTAAATAATTGATCTCAAAATTAATTAAAATATATGTTTAAACTAAAATTGAGAAATAATTTGAATGCAATTCATTTTAGCTATAATTTGAAGCATATATTCCTTTTTTCACCAAAAGTTTTCACCATAACATTATTCTTACGCATTTGTTACTTGTCAAAAATTTTTGATTAGCCCTTCAATGACCAAGCTAATAAATGGCCATAAATTATGTCCAACATTTTCATCCCAATTATTAATTAAGAATTATGAAAGACTTTTATCATTAATTTAATCATTAATTTTACTGTTATTACAATTTAATAAAATGATAAATAAAAATGAAATGAAATGACCACATCTCTGGTTTGTTGTCACCTGCCCTCAGTAAGAGTCATGTAGTTTATGTATAGACTGGTGGCACACAATTGTCTGTTTGGCTGTGCGTCAGTCGGAGTTGTTTTGCGATATTTAGTGAATTTAGTGAAGGCCTGAATGCGAGACATTTTATGTAATCTAAAGTCTCTCTTCCAGTGGAGTATATGAGACACAACGCATGCGTACAAATCATTTTCATTGTTTGTTTGCTACTAAAAGATATTAATTCAGTCATCAATTTGTGAATTATATTTAATTTTGTGTTTTTTGACTTAATTTTGGTTTTATTTATGCGATTAAATAAAAGAAAACGTAATAAAAGTTTTTGTAAAACTGATATCAAATCTACTGAAAGTGAGTATAAATTTATTTGAAAACAAAATTTTCAGATTTTTATTTGTTTTGTGTTTTCAAATGGACTCAAATCGATATCAAAATAATACGATTTTTAGCGCAAAGTTTTGAATTTTAATTACCGTATCTTCGGACATTACCTTGCGTGCAAGGCTAGGTCATTTTGTTTGTTTTTTGAAAATATCAGAAATACATGCAAGATTATCTCAATAGTCTTGCATCCCTTATTAAAACTGACATAATATTGCAGTCAAAAAATGATGTTTTTTTCAATCAAATGTCTATTCAGTAATATTTAAATTCATATTAAATGTATCGGTTAATTCATTGTCTTCTTTGACATCAAGAATGACTTGTTCTGACTCTTCATAATCACTTTCATTATCGGTCAGACCAGGGGACTCATATGACTCTGCCGAGGAGGTAGATTCAATTTATTCAATTAAAAACTTACAAAAATAAGTGATTTGTATCCAAAATGTAGTTTAATAATTTTATTTCATTTTTATATTCAATGAAATAATTTTTAACTTATATTTTGGTAAATTGAATTATAATTTAATTTGCTAAATCTACAAAATATTTCAATACTAACATCAGTTGTCTGGAACAATGAACTACTAGTGCCTATCTAGATATTAGACCCAATAATCACGATTACAATTGATTAAATTTTTTATTGAGTTCTACACCAAAAATAATCAGGTTTCTACAACAAAGGCTATCCTCCTAATTCGCTTCAATTCTTACATATTCAAGGCCTTTTTCAATAGTAGAAAATAAATAGTAGTATCATTTTAAAGATTATCTTGACTTTTTTTATGATACCAACATTAAATTTGAGAAATTTAAATAATTTAAACATAATTTGTTAAAAATTTCTTTAATAAAGTTTTAGACAAACAAAAAGTAAATTTTAAAATCAAGATTTGAATTTATAATTTATGGCAAAATTTCAGAAATAATATATAACTGGATAATTTTTACTCAGAATTAATGTTACACTTATGAATATATTTCAACAGATAAATTGTTTTAATTATTTATTTATTGAGAAATTTTAAAATAATTCATTATGAATTGAATCTCATTTTCAGCATTCAATAATTACTAACTGCAACTCAAATGTAACTCTTCACTTAAAGAGGGACAAAAGAGGAGAATTATAGTATAAAAATATGAATTCGCTTAAATGTTTTATTTCATTAATGAGTTTAATTTCTAATCTTTAGGCTTTAAAACTCTTTTAACCAAATTTTTAATTTTTTTAAAACTGTAAATTTGTTCATATATTTTGCTAAATATAAATGACTAAAATAAATGTACATATATTGGAGGCTGTGGTTGCTGTACTTTTTGTAATTGTTAATATAAGTATACATCGAGAGAAGTGAGACATAGTATGCAAAATAACTATTTTTTGAATTTTTCTAAAAAATGGACTCGATGATAAATTTTTCCAGATACTGAGGCACAATAAACAAATATTAACCAAAGTTTTTAGTTTTTATACCAAATCCTTTTGTATTGGCAATAAATGACTACATATTTCTGAGTGATTTGTCGATTATTTATGAAATTTGAAGGTATCTCCAATTTAGTAAAATGTTAAACTTTCAAATTTAGAACAAAATTTTCAATTTTTAAAGATTAAAACATTGAAACATATTTTAATAAACATAATAAATCTTGCTGAGCCAACTGAAATGTTCATTTCATAGTAGAGTGGTTTTCAGTTATCAAAGATTTTATACAATGGATTTCTATGAGAGTGATTTCGGGACAGAAGCTTTATGTAGAAGTCAAATGATTATTATTTGAAATCATTTTTATTGAAATAAATTATTTAATTACAAAATTGGAATACCACTGAATTTTATATCATGGAATAGTGGATCTTAAAACTGTAAATATAATTGAATATAATAAAAATATAAATATTTGAGGCTTAAAGGCACTCAAAGACATAATCATCTAGGTTCACTAAAATGGTTTGAGAAATAAATGAGTTTAAAACATTTTTGAATTAATTTAAATTTGAATTTGATGAATTAAACAAATATTTACATCAGATTGGTCAAATAATTTAAATTATGTCCAAAAGTTTATTCAAATGTAATTTAAAATTTTTAAAAATATTTTAAAGTGAAATGTAAATTTATCAGAAGAACAAACTTTGTAAGGATCATAACCAATTCGGTAATATTGTTTAATTTCTTAAATAGATAAAGAACAATGTCTTAATAGAGATAATTTAAACTATTTTCAATGTAAACTTGATTTTTTTAATCATTATTAATTAGGTTATTACAATAAAAATAAGAAAACTTAGAGATGGCCAAAATGAAATCTGGATTTATACATGCGTATATCATGTTATCTTGCAAGCTTTAAAAACTAAGTCTTTAAACAATTCACAAATATAGTAATAAATTTTAAGAAGGAAAGTATACAAAATCATAAGAAAACTATTTTTAAAATATAAAACAGAGACAATTAATTACAATTAAATTAAATAATTTTACATTATTGCCCTTGATAAGTTTTATAATTTTTTAAAATTTAATTAATGCAAACCTAGAAATTTAGATATTTTAACAAAATAATAATTTCCTTATTTTCAAAACAAATGATTATAAAATAAAATCACCAAAAAATCGTAACAGTGTTCCTGATCATTTGATTGGAAGTTTCAGATATCTCCTCATGCTCATACATAGAGAATGTTCTAAATTTTTAACAGGAACAGGAGGTGTAAATTAAAAACCCTAAATAATATTTTTATAAATTAAAAATCTTTTTATTTCTTTAAAAATCAAATAAAGCATAAAAACTGTAAATATGTTCAAATATTACTTTAAATATAAATCATTAAAATAAAACAAAACTAATGGGACCAATTTTATAGTTTTAATAGTTAAAACTTTATTTTGCGATCGAATTAGATCTAATCAATTATTAAAGTTTTGTCCAATTACTACAGTGAAACCTCTTTATAAGAAACCTCGTTATAAGAAATACCTCGATATAAGAAACTGTTGCTTAGGCACAAATCATATG
>JAQGBR010000039.1:0-24587 GCA_034698525.1 Achipteria nitens | reverse complement strand
TCTCCATTGTTTAAGCTTATAATATTGAAGACAATTTCTAACTTATTTTAAAGAAATGTTTACAGTTTTATGTCTCAAATTGTTTATTAATATTTGAATCTTTTAAAACATAATTTATCTCTCTATAATATTTGTAAATTTTAAGTCTAAATAATGTTTTGCCAAATAATTTGGTTATTAAATCAGTGGACAATCATTTGTATAGAATTGGTTTAAGTCTTCAATCGAGTGATGCTTCACAGAAAAGAAGTTTATACTATAATCCAATTTTCACACTAATATTTGTTTTGATTGAATGGTTTCGAAGTATAATATTTGTGTTAATTCCTAAACAAAATCTCAGAAATCAGAGATATTTTGGCGATTTTGGACACCTGAGTGGTGTGGGCAAATATCTCAATATAATTATAATATTTTACTCTTTTCCTATAATAACATCAAAATTAATATTACAAAAGGTGTAAATAGTTATTTTGATCAAATTTAAACTGTAATAACTTTTAAAATATTAGACTCACAAACCTCTATCGCACATCAAATTAAAGCATTTTTATCTGAGTTTTTATAACACATTTGTTTGTTTATACAAATATGAGTGCAATCAAATTAAACCCGAGTGGACGTGACGACTATATAAGACTCCTTTCCGGAGAAGGTTTTAGTCAAAGAATGATAGTTAAAACTTTAATTAAATATGGAATTAATGTTAAACAGCCAACAATTTTTAATGTTTTAAATGAAAAGACTAAAAAAAGTAAAAAAAGTGCCGGCAATGAAGTTTCGCCCCGAAAAAAAGGTCCATTACTTATACGTAATGAAAATAATATTAAGTTTGTCGACGAGGAAACAGAAAAGGAAAACCCACCGACACAGCGGTTTTTGGCCAAAAGGTTAAAGTGCAGTCCAATGACTATAAATAAGATTATAAATAAAGATTTAAATAAAAGATTAGCCAAAAAACAAAAGGTCCAGTCATTAAATTCCGATCAAATGATTCAAAGAAAAGGCGCCGCCCGCCGGCTTTATGAAAGATATTTGGCCAAAAATCGGTTTAAATATATCGTCACTTTAGATGAAGCCTACATTTATATGGATAATACCGGTGGACAGCGATCTATATATTATGTAAGACGTAAACAAATGAATGATAAAAATTTTGTTCAGTTCAGAGAACGCCATCCAAAAGGGTTTATGATTGTGGCCGCCGTATCATATGTAGGGAAGGTTTGTTTGTTTAGAGTTGAGCCGAAGGTTAAAATCAATTCGGAATATTATTCTGAAAAAGTCTTGAAACCAATTTATAAGAAAATAGCGAAACTATACCACAAAGACGATCTCAAATATGTTTGGTTTCACCAAGACAGAGCCAGCAGCCATTTTTCTAAAAGAACTCTTCAGACACTAAACCAATTGAATCAAATTCATGGGATTAAGTTTATTCCAAAAAGTGATATCCCTGTGAAAAGTCCGGACATATCACCCATGGATTTCTGTGTCTTTGGTTTACTAAAACAGGCCATTTGGAAGTATACCCCAAAAACTGTAGACGAGCTTTGGAAAGTTACTCAAAAGGAGTGGCGCAAACTATCCATGACCAGAATCAGGAGCGCACTGATATCTTGGAAATATCGGTGCCGTTTGGTTGTTAAGAGATCGGGTCGTCATATTGAACATATCTTGCATTCAAAAAGAGTTGTTTTCTAAATAATTTTTTCAATAAATATCTTGGCAAAATAAGTGTTTACACCTTTTGTAATTAGATTTTCTAGGAATGATAAACGGAAGTTACGTTTTTATCACTGTCCCCCACCCCTCCCCAACATTGTTGGGTGTGAATTGAATCTTGGCAAATTTATAAATTTCATTTTTCATTCCTGAAAAAAATGTAATTAAAAATTTCTGAATAATCTGTTTGACTGATATTTTTCTGAAAATTATTTCATACTTTTGATTCTTAATCGACGAATCAATAGTTGGCTCCCAATAGAGTAGAATTCATTTTTGTCTCCAAATAGTTTCAAATGTATTCAATCAAAACCTCCAAAATTCTTATCCAATCAATTAATTTATATTTGTTTGAAGAAATGTGCGAATGTTTGGGTGATATCACTCTAAGAGTTTCTTCTTTGATCACCAAATCTAAAGAAGACTAAAAACGGTTCAGGGATTTGAGCCAAAATAGATATTTGGTAGTGTAGTTGTGACCACACATTCCCGACCAATAATTCAATAAAAGTCGAAAATTTATTAAAAATTGATTTATTTGTAAAAACTTAGAAAAAGAGATGATTTTACAGAACTATAAATGAGATTCTGTTGTAAATTATAATTAAAAATGTAATTAATGTAAATAAATGGCTATAATTATTGAGATCCGAGGCACTGATAGCGTCGTACTTAAGAACAGTGACCTGATCCACTACTTCTAGATACGGATTGGAGCCATCGTCAAAATACATGGGACAGTCATCATCTGAGAAATAATTTCAAACAATTTTATAATTTGCTAATTGAATATCAGACAAAACATACGTTCCCTCTCATATTCAGACATTTGGAGTGCGATTTGTGCGCCTTCACCAGAGAAACCACTCCTCACGTCTTGTTTTATATGACAAAAAGCGCCGACTGATAGTGACATTAGAATAATATTGAGGTCAGCCCTTTGATATACCCAACACCGGTATTTGCTATACGCGTCCAATGGATCGTAAGTTATTAGATATGATTTGAGATTCTCTTTCCAAAAGCCAATGCATTGCATTTGATAGTCGGGTTCACTGTATATATCGACGGGTCGTCCGAAGTGGTCAACAGATATACAATAATTGGCGTCGATTTCAATAATTTTTTTGTCGGCGTCACAGACAGAGAAGTCTGAAATGTTTTCTTTACAGTAAACGTTAGGTCTTGGAATTTGGGTCACTCCTCCTCTGATTCGAGTTTCGAATGGAATGTCACCCAATTGTTCGAAACGGAATTTTCCAGCGACAGGACATTTGATCGAAATCGGATTTTTGGCTGAATATTAAACACAATCTTTAATTAATTGACTTTTAATTGGTTTTTAAAATATTTACCAATCATTAAATCATATTTCCATTCCTGGTCATCATTAAACATATTCCAGGCACAAACTGTAGCGAATGTGTCGATAATCATTGGCTGTCCCTTTCGATAGCGTATAATATTGTGATGTCGGGGAACGAAATCGAAACAAACGTAATCTTTTTGACTAAAAATTACGAAAAAGTTATTATTTTATGGAATAATTGTTGATTGAAATGAAAGAATACCATCCATTGATGCCGAGTCTGGCCATAACGAATCGGGTGCCACGTCTTTCTTGACACACATATATCTCTTGTTTAAGTCTTCCGGTGTCTGGTTTCCACTTTTCGACCATATAAGTAGAGTTTATGGTGACCTCAGCGTCAAAATTAGCCGTATTTACCCAAATACCAGTGAAATTCTGGGGAAGAGTACATTTTGCGGGAACAGTTTCAGTTTTAACTGGAAAAAGACGTAATCTTTCGGGTCCTTCTTGTGGTGATCGCAAAGTATTGCATTCGGCTGTTATGGAAACTGAGAGGAATATGTCGTCGTCTCTGTTCGCCAACTTTTGGATCAATTATTTAAGAATTTATTTTAAAACTAATTTCAAAAGTCTTACAAAACAGCGGTATTTCTCTTCAATTCTCGATTCTCTTGAGTTAACGACAGCGAAGTAATGATTTTTGCCGACATACCAGTCCCCTAAACATTTGTATTGGACTTCAGCGTCTTCTGTGTCTATCATTCCGGAACACTTTTTGTAGTTCATTATAAACTGTTGGTTAACACTGAAAAACTGAGTGCCTGAGTGTTAGACAATACACAAAAATTATTATTAAATTCATTAATCATTTGAAAAACAATTCTGAATATACCGGGTATTTGACAGGCAGTTATGTTGGCCTCGGGATGAGTGCACTCTCCGGTGAATTTAAATCTATTTTGATAACCAAATTTCCAGACCCCTTCTAAACTGGACCTACAGTTCTTTCCCGAGGGATTTGTCGCTAAAATTATTAAATTATTTCAAACATTTTGTCGAATAAGAGAAAGAAATCATTTCATACAAAACAAAGTAATCATTTCCTGATTGAAGTCCAATAATTTACAGACACTTTGAATGGAAGGACTTTCGCCATAATTCAAATTAACGCAACCGGCTATTAGTCATCAATCAATTAGTTATCAATATTTGAGACTATATTTGGACTCACTTTCAATCTTTTCGAGAACATTAAGGGTTCTAATTATGATACGAACGCAATGAAAACAATTCCTGATTAAAGACAATAACTTTTGTTTAAATAAATCCAAATTAAAGATCAATCGAACCCTTGTTTGAGGACAAGAGTGAAATTGTCGTAATTCGTTGATTGCATTTGCAAACATTGGCCGCGATTTGAGAGCGCGTCCGAAGAGATGGTAGTGAACACATTCTCTCCGTGTTCTCTAGAAAACCACTCCCCCTGAAGAGTCTGAGGAATATCGCACAGTTGTCTTTGTACTGCTATAACGTCCTGTCCATAGTATTGACACTTCAAATGACTTAAATTAACTAAAATAATAGCTTTCAAAAAGTGGTTAATTAGTATCACAACTGAAGACAACGCCCAACAAAGTTGTTGTCCGACAGAATCTATTTAATCAAAACTTAATTAAATACTTACTAAAAGTTATTAAAAGTTTAAATGAAGTTATGCTAAAAAATGACATCTCTTCAAATGAATGTCATTTATCTAATTATTTATTCGACAATTTATTAACAAAATTATTGACATTTCTTTGAAAACAAAGTATTCATATATTTTCATCACTAATACTACAACACCTGTCAGGCATTGGAAACTCAGGTAAACTCTCACTACAAATGAATGCTTAAAAATCAGGTATTTTTAGTTATTTTACTTTAAGTTAAAGTTTTTGTATTGGATTTGAATTAATTGATTGAAAGCTAAAAGTTTTAAAAAAAGATAAAAATATACATTCATTCAAATTACTGATAATGTATTGAATTAAAAGACCAATTTATGATCTAGGGCCTTATAATTTGATTAATGCCTACATTATCAGGCTCATATAGACTAATAAAGAATAAAGACTAATAAAGTTATAAGTATAAGCATGTAACTTTAGACTGATTGGCTTAATACATATTAGATATTGATTTTTGGGCTAAAGAACAAGCTAGGTACAAATTTATATTTATATTTGACAATAAAGGGAAATTATTAACTAAATTTAATTATAATAATGATCTAGTTAATGTGTCTTTAATTTTCTTTATTGATTCAATTTTTGGCGACAAAACATAAAATATTGTGAGAAATAAATTTTATGTCAGTTTTGAATCAATAATTGACAGAATCTTAATTATAAAGTTTAGAATAGTATTAATTGTATTAATTTTAATGGAATAGATTTAATAAAATATTCGATTATTTTCAATAAAAGGGTCTAATTTTGAAGTATTTGAGAGGAAAACGTATTTTTTAAACGTATTATTATTTCGTCAGTCATTTGAATGAATTGCAAAACAAACGAACGAATGACTGAATGACTGAATGACTGAATGATTGAATGAATGAATGATTCAATAGTTTTATTGTTTTTGAATTACATTTAGTTTTTGATTAAATTTTTTGATAAAATGTTTAACTATTTTGACGGAGACTTCAGAAGAAGACCCCAACAAAGTTTGGGCGGAACTCATAAGGAGGTATTCAATCAAATTAACGATTGTTTTGTTTATTAATCTTTGATTTGACTTAAGACTCAAAGACAACAACTGCTCGAAAGAGCAGCTCAAGAGAGACGACATCGAGAGGTATAACCCTTTTTGGTTAATACAATAATTTACTTCATTTATACATATCTGTAATGATTAGGAACAGCGCCGCAGAACTAACTGTGCGCTTATAATTCAATCATTCGTTAGGGGATGTCTGGTCCGCAAAAGACATGTATTTTCTTATCTTATTTTGATTTTATTCTAATAAATGATTCCTTCGATAGTATTCCCGATTCCGTCGAGAATTCGATGAAATAATTGATAAAATGAAGAAAAATAACGAAACGCCAACTCTTGATATCATCGAACAACTGATCCATAGATTTATTATCTTTTATTGTGTAGAAAAAGACTCTCAAAGACTCGTGAGTTTGAGATTTGATTAAATTATTGATTAATTTATAAAAACTTATTATTTGTCCAAAGAATTGGTTGAGTCAACAATTGGTTAAAGAGAGGAACGGTATCGCAATTAATATAATTAATGACAGCAATCATTGGTTATATCGAATCAAATGTATACTTAATTTCAATTTAACTCATTTGGAGTCAACTGTCAGTCAAAAGAGTTCGATAGCAATACCTCTAAGAGTTTTGGAAGTCTATACGAGTGGCCAAACCTATCAAATGGTGAAGAGTTCCCAAAAAATAGATGAAGTGTTGTCTTCGATTTGGAATTATCTCATTTCTAACAAATTTTTCAAACAAATGCGAAATATTATTGAAAGCAAAACACCCGAACCCTACGAAAGCACAGCCAAAGCGCCGACTCCTTTGGCCGCTACACTTCTTGACCTAATATTAAGACCACTGAAAACAATAAACGGAAACAACGAAAAGAATTCAAATCTTATTATTAGATGTTTTTTAAACGAGACTTTGAAGGGTCCGCTCAGTCCTCAAATTAAAGACTTTGTTTTAACACATTTGACGACAGAAACTAATGATTTCATTAGAGCTCAATATTTAATCGATTGTTTATTACCCGAATATAATCCGCAAAACATAACCATAAGTTTATCACCGAATATATGGCTCTTCTATTCTGTACTCAAACTGATTGGCGTTCAGACAACAAAAATCGATACAAAATATGCGATAAAATACTTACATATTTTACGATCACTTTCTATAAGTTTATCAGAATTAAGAAATTCATCGAATAGTTTAGAGTCTGACGAAAATGAAGACAATGAGCCGATGGACACAAATGATAGCACAGGTTCTGATTCTGTTGTCAGCAATTCATCTCTTTTTGAAGAACTTATAGGAATTTTGAACGAATCGACTCACGTCTCACTCATCACTAGTTTCATAGATAGCGAACAACTGATGAGTGATTCACAAACTTTAATATCGTTGTCGTGTTTATGTCATTCCCTTTTATCAACAAATACTATGGCAGTCAATCAGTACAGGTATATAACAATTTAATACTTTCTATTTGTCACTAATTATTGTTTGTAATTAAGATTATTATATACTCTGGCCTTTAAGTCACAATTTTTACGTCTTCTTTGGAAATACATAACTTCAGTGTCGACCCCATCTGTGTTCGGTTCCCCGACATCTCTTTTATATATCCTTTCGCGCGGACTTCCATTGGCTGCTGTTCAGTGGCATCAAATCTTACCACAATTGACACTATTCTGTGCTCTTTTCAGTTATTTATTCCCCACTTTAGATGACGTCGAGTTCTATCGCGACGTCGATTCAAATTTTGAGTCAATGAACTCAAACTCAAATTTATCGACAATGCCTTTCACTCTTCAAGAATTGGTGTCAATGGGATCAACACTTAGGGATGTTTGTGTGGGATTAGTCGAGTTAGCATATCATGACACCCGACCCTCTGTTAGACAAGACTATCAAAATGCACTCAAAAGTGTTAACCCAAGTGATCAACAAATGAGTACAAATGATGTCCAAAAGGACATAACCCGTCATTGGATGAAATTATTTAAGTCATGCGTCAAACTCTTACGTCAATTACATGCGAGAGACTCCAGACGTCAATTCTGTCCGCCCGACCATTGGATTAGTAAACAGGTGTCTATTCCTGTGGAACGACCCACTAATTTCAGAGTTGGTATAAGACAGAGACGATCCATGTATAGAGAGTTCATGGGTTTGAGACATTTGACCAGAGAAGAGCTCGAAGAACACGGACCCCCTCTCTCCACATCCGAAGTGAGGAATGTAACCATTTTACAGGAAATCCCTTTTGTTGTCTCATTTTTGGACAGATTTAAAATACTACAAACTCTTATAGCCATCGATAGAACACAACAGAGAGGAGATCCCAACACTTTTAACGTAATGGGGAATACCATTCAGATCGTCATTAGAAGGAACTACATATATGAGGACGCATTCGAAAAGTTGTCCCCAGAAAATGAGCCAAATCTTAAACAATCCCTTAGAGTGCAATTGGTTTCAGCCATTGGTGTCGATGAGGTCGGTATTGACGGCGGGGGTATATTCAGGGAATTCCTATCTGAGGTATTGAAGACAGCATTCGACCCAAACCGAGGATTTTTTCGCTCAACGAGTGATAGCCTTCTCTATCCGAACCCTTCAGTCTCTTTGATTTGTGTCGATAATTATGTAAAACACTATTATTTTATCGGACGAATGCTCGGGAAAGCCATTTACGAGAATATGTTAGTAGAGCTGCCGTTCGCCCCTTTCTTTTTAGTCAAACTGTTGGCCCCACACTCAGCCTCAGACATAGAGATCCATCATTTGGCAACACTCGACCCTCTAATATATAAAAACTTAATATTTCTCAAGAGTTATGAGGGGGACGTCTCAGAGTTAGGACTTGACTTTACTGTAATAAATAGTGATATGGGAACGACTCAAGTCATTGAATTAAAACCAAACGGCGCCAAAATTCCTGTAACCGCTCAGAATAGGATTGAATACATCCATTTGATGGCTGATTACAGACTTAATAAACAGGTTTTCATTCATTTTTAATCCATTTATTATTAAAATTTTAAAAATTATTAAAAACAGATCCGATCGCAGTGTTCGGCCTTTAAGTCAGGTCTGGCCGATGTTCTCGACGGCTCTCTTGATTGGCTTCGAATGTTTGATCCGAGAGAACTTCAAATTTTGATTTCAGGCGCTCCGACACCTATTGATATCGAAGATTTGAAGAATTACACCAATTATGGCGGGGGTTATAATAAGGAACACCCAATTATTAATATCTTTTGGAAAGTTGTCCAACAATTCGATGAAAACGAAAGAAGAAAATTACTTAAATTCGTGACGAGTTGTTCGAGACCTCCATTACTGGGTTTTAAAGACTTGTTTCCCGCTTTTTGTATTCAAAACGCAGGTCGAGAGGCCAACCGTTTGCCGACGGCATCGACGTGTATGAACCTCTTGAAGTTACCCGAAATTGAAGACTACGACACTATGAAACAAAAACTCAAATATGCAATCGATTCGGGCGCCGGCTTTGAGCTGAGCTAACCTTTTGGTTTGGTTTTTATATATATAGTCTCAAAATGTTTTTAAATCAATAAAAAAAATTCGTTTTAAAGCTCTTCTTTTTCTGGGTTTTCATTCGACCAAAAATATATCTTAGATTCGGCTGCGGTTAACAACTTATTATTAGTCGGATGTGTGCTCAGGGAATGTACCACTCGATGGTTCGGATGATTTATTTTACCGCTAATACTGGACTGCAATTTAATTATTTAGTAAATAAATAATTTGTTTTTAATAATTGCAAACCTCTATCAGATCCCAACAAAAGACAGACCCCTCTTCAGAACCCGAAAGTACGACCGAATCGTTAGCGATAAGACAACTATCGATTCGATATTTACTGTTTGAATGTCCGCCATATCTATAATCAATTGAATTAATTTAAATTTTAATCACATAATCTATGAGTTGAGTCCTTACAGCGCCAGTACTTCACCATTGCTTTTGTCCACTAATCTGATTGTATTATTCAAACAACTTATAAGAAGGCACTGACCATCTCTTGTCATACAAACACTGGTAACCGGAGCTTTCGAATGAAGACAATATATATAATAAACTAATTATTAAAAGGAGTGGCAAACCATTAATTTTGTCGCAATTCATGATCCCTTTCCTGATATCATAAGTTCTGAGGCAACAGTCGAGAGATGCCGATACTATTTGTTGGTCAGAAACAGCAACAGAAGAGACACTATCTTTGGCCTCATCTAACACTTGAATCGCTTCTTTAGATTTACTCTTAAAGTCCCATAATTTGACGCTTCCGTCAACGGATGCGGAGACCACTACAGAAGAGTCCTCATTAAATCGGACGGCATTAACTGTGGCCGCATGTGCTCTGTATCGACGGACAGGTTGTCCGGTAGAGACGTCCCAAATAAAGACACATTTATCCATTCCCGCCGATGCGATGTGACTGCTGTCACAGGAACTGCAACAATCCATTACTTCATAGCCGTGACCACTATATGTCTTGAGTAATAGTCCTTCCGAAGGATTCCATAATTTTAAGCTTTTATCGCTGCCACAAGTCATACAGTAGTCACCATCAGCTGATCCACAAAATCAAAATTACAATCAAAATAAAAACATTAATTTTTTTCTAACCGTTGAATCTGACGGCGCGAACGGCTCCCTGTCTGCAGTCAATTGTTTTCAATTGATTCAATGGTAAACTCATCTTTAGATTTGAGTCATAATTAAATGTTTGAATATATTTAGTGCTAATTATTGAAGATTTAGTTAAAAATGAGATCACGAACTGACGTAACGTTATTTAAGACTGACGTAACGCTATTTATGACTGACGTAACAGTTTTTATGAGTGGGACTCATATTAAGTTTGTGTTTGAGACGAATCGGCCACTCATTCAATGTTTAGGTTTTCGTCAAATACTTGTATTGAGTGTTAATTAATTTAAAATCTCTGTTAGTTTTAACCGATTATATCAATGTTGGACTCAACGCGAGGACGAGTAAGTGATTCCTACACTTATTTTGATTACTATTAGACTTAATTTGTTTATAAAATATGTGTTGAAATAAATGAAAAAAATGAATAATAAAATGATTGACTAAAATATTGAGTGAAAGCAAACTCCATATCATATATATTGACGTTGAGGTCAATAATACTCTTCTAATAATACACTAAACCTTTCATTCATTTATCAAAATAATAATTATTTAATTAATTATTTCATTTGATATTAACTAATATTTGTGTTCAATATTTTTAAATAATTCTCATAATTGTCTCCATTGACTCATTCAGAGTGAATGTATCCTATCTTTAGGACAATAAATCTTTTGTTTATCACAATTTGGTTCAAATATACCTGAATATATACTCTTGCAATAAATCATTAGTTTATAATTTGACTCAATTTATCGCTTCTTTTTTGGCGAATATCTATCAAAATATTTATATTAATAAAAACCAATTAATTAAGAATTTACTACAAAATTGAAAATTATTTGTTTTTCAAACTTTAAATCATTTTCTGGTCTTTTATTTATAAAAATAGTTATAATTTTCTACAAACAATTCAGTATAAATTTATTTATAATTTCAATTTTGCTTTACTCAGTTTAGAATATAATTCGTTTGAAGTTATATTTAACACATTTTTATTTGTATTTTGATTTTATTAAAACTAAAATTTGTATTTAACCCCAAATTGGTATTAAAATTCGATATCATTTTTAATTAGAAAACTATATTCTGTGTCCATTCATATCCATATCTCCTCTTCAATATTATCACTAAAATTGATAACTATTTATAAATAGACATAATTTTGTGAAAATAGATGTCATAACTTATAATTAATTGAATCAAATTTTATATTAATTTGTTTGGAATTATAAGAAAAATCGTGTATTTATTCACTTAAAGTTATTTTGCATTAAATTATAGAATAAAAGTCTAAATTTGATTCAATTATAGTTTCGATTGAATCCACTTTATCTGTTGTGGTTCTCCCCCACACTTCCTCTCAGTTTTTCATAATTAATTTTAAGTCTTTCAGACATTTTATTCAGAATCAGTTTTAATTCACTTTTTGACAATTAATTGATCGCTAATTAATTGCTATTAAATTTTGTTTAATACTAAACGATATATAAATATAATCAACAGATGGGTGGAGGACAGGACCAAAAGTGGCAAAAAGACGCGGCCGACCAGAACTTTGATTATATGTTTAAAATACTAATAATCGGAAACAGTTCTGTGGGAAAGACATCATTTTTATTCCGATATGCGGACGATTCGTTCACCTCTGCGTTCGTCAGTACTGTTGGCATTGATTTCAAAGTGAAGACTGTCTTCAGACAAGACAAGAGAGTTAAGCTTCAGATATGGGTTCGTTTTACTCCTTCCCTACTATTATATATAAATAAATTGATATAAATGTAGGACACGGCCGGACAGGAAAGATACCGAACAATTACAACCGCCTACTATAGGGGCGCAATGGGTTTCATACTCATGTATGACGTAACTAATGAAGAGTCTTTCAATAGTGTTCAGGACTGGTATATATATATTCTATCGTTGATTAATATATTTAATTAATTTGTTTTTCAACTCATTTATTACCAAATATTTAATTACTTAAAGGGTGACCCAAATAAAGACGTATTCGTGGGATAACGCACAGGTAATACTTGTTGGCAATAAGTGCGATATGGAAGACGAACGGGTAGTCTCTTTCGAAAGGGGTAAACAATTGGCGGATCAGTTAGGACTTGAATTTTTCGAAACTTCTGCAAAAGAAAACATAAACGTTAAGTCAGTTTTTGAACGTTTAGTCGATATTATTTGCGATAAAATGTCTGAGAGTTTAGACTCAGACCCAACTCTGGTCAATGCGCCAAAAGGGACACGTCTAACAGATAATCCAATGCCGCCTACCCCTGGGTGTCAGTGTTAAGGCTATTCGACCCGTTATATGAGACCTGTAATTACCACTAAATTTAGTAATTAATTATAAATTTATCGGAACTAAAGTCCATTGATTTGGTAATCCTTTGGAATCGTTAGACTAATTATATGTTCATTTGATCCGATGGTTACTGAGTTATGAGATCTCATATACGAAAAGTTGTTGTTTGCAATTATTATTTATATTATAATAAATATCCATTAATTATATATATATATATTATATAATTATAGTACTTATAACACGTATTACCGTATATTTTATATAAATATATTAATATACTGTATATACTATATATAAGTACATAACTGTTATATACCTGCGATTAAAATTCATAACAAAAATGTGAGTCAGAAGTTGGTCCGAATCTATGATTCGCACATCTATTCAGCCGACAGTTTGTCTTAATTTAGTCCAACAACAAAAAATCTCTGTTTATCTGCATTTGAGGAAAACCTAAACCAAAGCATTTCCTAAATCTAAGTCAATATTTTAGTCATTTTTATGTTTTTATTTTCAATGTTTATTTTTTTTATAATTTTTGTAATTATGTCAAACATTCCATTAATTTATTTAATTTTTGGTATTTGTGCCAAAAGTGGTCAAT
The DNA here is from genome assembly GCA_034698525.1 of Achipteria nitens. Classification (NCBI taxonomy): domain Eukaryota; kingdom Metazoa; phylum Arthropoda; class Arachnida; order Sarcoptiformes; family Achipteriidae; genus Achipteria; species Achipteria nitens. The sequence goes on along the minus strand of JAQGBR010000039.1, from coordinate 11,182 downwards.
GAGTCCACTTTTAAATCACAATTTCTGATCATTTATTCAAAATCTTTGCAAATATTATGTTTTTAATAAACTCATAATAAGTGCTCATACATTGTGTCTCACATTTAAATTGAATTAATTTTAAATAATTATTATTTATTTTTGGCAAAAGATGTGATCAGTAATAACACAAGAATTTGACTCAATATTGTGACCAATAATTGATTAAATGATTGTGCGATAGATTATTAGTTTTATTGTAAGGGATGTTATAAATCAAAATTAATGTCTTAATTAAATCAAACATTGATTTGTTGCCATTATTTTACAAAAATTAAATGTTTTGATTGACAACATCTCAATTCTATGAATATTTAATTCTCGACATATCTTTCTCTATATATTATCTTTTATTTAACATTTGTCTGAATAGAAAATTTGGGTATAAATGTGGACAAACATGTTGTAAGAGCACAATCATTAGACCCTTCGTTTGTATTTTAGATTCAATATATTCTGAGATGAAAATCGATATAAATTTACTTTTTGTGCATTTATTCAATTTTAATGTAAATCTGGTTCATAACTATTGCAATGTTATTGTAAACTATTAAATGCCGCAAATTATACCATTAATTATCGGTTAACTCATTATATTTTCACCAAAAGTTTTAAATTCTATTTATTTGATTCCAAATAAATTGTAGGAAAATATTATTTTATTAAACAATTTATTGAAAAACATATCAAATTTAGTTTAAAATTTCCAAAAGAGTTATTTTCTTTTAAAATCGACAAAATTACTGATTTTTGTTTAATTTGCGGCGTTTTAACTGATCTGTGCTTCGATTCTAATGTCTAAAATGTGGTTAAATTTTTTTGTTTTTAAACGAAAACATTTCATTATATTTCGAATTTGAAAATTAATTTAATCAAAATCTAATCAAATTATAATATTATTTACAAAAATCATGCATTTAATGAATGTATTTAAGTTTGTGAGCAGTGTTTGTAACGGAATGGGTTCGCGTCGGTATCAGTCGTTTTGTGAATATTTAAGGAATAGGTTGAGTGGGAAAAGAAAAAGAATAGGCGTTTGTGAGCACCTAATCGTACAATGAATTCAATTTTATTGATATCTATTGAAAAATAGTTTAATTAATACAATTGAAGGGATAGTTTGCTGTAGTGTTGGATAAGGTTTGAGGTTTTGGATGTGTTTTCGGTCTAATTATTTATTTATTACTTTTAATTCAATTTTTATTCTATACTTTTTAAACATTTTATTGTCTTTTTATTAATATATTAATCATTAAAATTAAATGTAAATAATTAGCGAATCTATTGATAAGATTAAGCACTGCTTTCCAAACAAATACATTGATTCCAAAGATTTGAACACAAAATATGTATTAATTGACAAAAAAATTTTAGTTTTAATTAAATTCAATATTTAGATATATTTACTTTAAATCATTGATTGATTGGTTGTGTCGTCAAAAAAGATAAATTCAAAGCATTTTTGTTATTAATAATGAGATTCTTATCCTTTATTTTTATCAAATTATTTACACAAATGAGTCATAAAATGCATTAAAAAACAAAATGTAATCAAAAACTGATTAGAAATTAAAATATAATAAAATTGTTGTCTAATTAATGGTTTGTTTTGTCTAAGAATCGCATGAAAGACAAACCCCGACATTGTTTTGGTGTGAAAACTGATACGATTTGACGGCACATAACCGACAAAAGTTTAGTAAACATCGGAAACATTTTAGTGAACAGTCGTCGCAAACATTTCTTTCGCAAAAATTACATGAAATCCAAATCGATTGGCATTTTGTCAGACAATTGAAACAATTTTTATCACTTTTTTGGTCAAAGACTGCATCTATTCTTGTAATCTCTTTATTTGCTCTCGAATTCAATAATTGATTTAAAGTCAACTGAACTGAAACTAACAAATAATTAACAAAATTAGATATAATTATATCTCTTAAGAGTAAAACGAGTGCTAAAACTCAATACAAACCATTCATAGGATATGAACTGCAAATCCGTTTGTGATTACGATTATCCTCTTCTTCTTCACCAAAATGTCGTTTATTTGACATTTTATATATTTGTCGTATAATTAAATGTTTGAAACAATTTATTCGCAATTAATTTAAATTCAGACAAATGTCAGACAAACTAATGTTTACAAATCAAAAGACATAAATAATAGTCATTTAAAGCATTTTATTTAAACTGAATTTCATTTAAAGGGTTTTATAATTAAAAGCCGTTTTTTATTTTCATTTGTGATCTGTTTTTAAGGATCAGCTGATGTACTAAACCTCTGACTCCCACTTAAATTCAGATTAATTTCAATTATTTGTTATTTGTTTTCAATTTATTAATGATTTTAAATTAAAAGTTATTAAAACTCATACTTTAGATAAGACTTAATTAAAATTTAGAGAAATGAGTGTAAAAGCGTTTGAATTGTCTTCAGTTGAGGAGAGGATTACAATCGGAGAAAGGATACGGATTAAGGTATTTGTCATCATTTGATCCGATGATTACTTTAGACTAATTTGTTGTTCAGATCGAATGCATTGAATTTCGTGGCAAAAGTTTATATTTGGGAACAAACGATAGTTTTGTAATTGAATTGAAATACCCGTCCGGACAAACACTTCAAACAAATGAAAGACTTTTTTATAAATATTTGGGTCTCAAAAAACCGGTGATTCTTCTGAAAGCCATTTGTATTTTAGAGCGAATTCTTTGTGTCTGTGATTCAAATCTAATAGTTTTGAGTCAAAACAATTTGGAAGTCATTTCTTATGGAAATAAATTAAAAAACATAAGTTCTCTCTCTTTGAATGAAAACCCAAATAATAACAATCCGTTTAGCGTTCAGTTATGTATCGCCAGAAGAAAACAACTGATTGTCTATAATATGACGTCAGAAAAGATGTTTCCACTCAAAGAAGTCTCTCTCCAACAGTTCGTTCTCTCCCTTTCAATGGACGGACAATACATATGTGTCGGCACTGATTCACAGTTTTTAATCGTCAATTGGGATACTTCTCATATCCAAGAGTTGTGTTCAGTTGATTCTGAAATAGTGGTTCCCATTTCTAAACGAATAACTAAAGAAGAGTTTCTCATATCTGGTCCGTCATCTTTGGGACTATTTGTTAAAAGTACCGGTGTTTCAGAAAGACCTCCACTTCAATGGACTTCTGATATATTGTCGATCGCTTACTCTCATCCATACATTCTATGTCTGAGCGAACACTTTATTTCCATTTTTAGGTAATTTTGTTTAAATTATTATTTTGTTTAAAAATTGTATCTCTGATAGTGTTGTCGACCAACAACTCAAACAACAGATTCCTTTCAATGGCGGCACATATTTAGACAATTTTGACGGCAATATTCTCATATCGAGTGCCGACAGTGTCTTTGAATTGAATCCAATTCCGTGGGAAAAACAGTTGCAAACTCTTCTCAATCTTAAGAAAGTAAAGGAAGCACTGGATTTGAGTCTGAACTGGAGAGAGGCCGGACTCTCACAACAAAAATATAATGAAATTGTAATGAATGTCAAACAAAAGTCGGCTTTCATTGAACTAACGCTCAAACATTTTGAGGACACAAAACAGTTGTTAATTGAATCGAATGCAGATATTCTCCAATTAATTAATTTATATCCAAATCTAATACCAAATAAACTTAAGTCTGAAATATGTGTCGAAACCTTTTATGATATCTCTATTTCTATCGATGATAATAATGAAGACATCGAAGAATACAAATTGTTTTTAATACAATTTCTCGAAGAATTATATTCCAGTAAATGTGAACAATATATGAATCGGGAAATCGAAATAAATTGTGCCCTAATTTCGCTATATTTAGATAAAAAGGATTATTCGGAATATTTGTTAAAAATGTTGAGTCAGAATGACATCAAATTAGACACAGAATGGCTTTTAGAGCGCTTACAACAAACGCATAGCTTTTATGCGTTGGCTTTTTATTACTCACAAAATGAATCGACTTTTGATGAAGCGATTGATATTTGGATTAAACTCGAAACTGGAGTCTATTGCGATCAGAGTTATCCGGGTCTTCAATGTTTGGCTGACTTCTTATGTCGTTTAGAATCCGAACAAATTATCTTCAAATATATTGATTTTATTTTGGAAAGGAATCAAAAATTAGGCGCAAAAATACTAATTAATAGAAAATTGAATGAAAATGTGTCGACCGCTGAAAGAATGGTCAGACATTTACATAAGTATAAAGAGGCGGAACAGTTATATTTAGAATATCTGGTCTTCAAAATCAAATTTGAGGTGAATTTGATTACAGACTTGTCTTGAAATTAGTTCTGATATCTATTTATTATTGTTTTTATTATGAATTCTATTAAAATATTTAAAATTTATATTTATTTAATAGAATGAAAAGTTTTCGACGGATTTAGCCCTCAAATACATCAACAGATTAGTGGAACTCATAAAATCTGATGACATTGAGTCGGAAGACGTCAAAGATTTGAGGACTAAATTAAGACTTTTGTTACGGGAATCGAATAATTATAAAACGAAACTAATTTTGGAGAAAACAATTGAAGCAAAACTTTATTACGAAAGTGCTGTACTTTACGGCAGACTTGGAGACCATGAAAGAGCTCTGGCAATATTTGTCGATCAATTACGCGACCATAAACTGGCCCAACAGTATTGCCTCCAATACTCTTCCAGGGATTGTAATCTATTTCATAAACTTCTGAAAATTTATCTTATTTTCAGTCAAAGGTTTTCTTATTTTGTTATTTGTCTTAATTTTTACTTTATTTTTATTGCCGACAGAAATGAAGAGTCATCCGATGATTGGATAACTCCTGCCTTACAGTTACTTAACAGTGAAGTGACACAATTCGATGCCATTCAGATATTAGGTCTAATTCCTCAGAAGTGGTCGGTTTCGACAGTCGAACATTTCTTAAATAAATCAATTCGTCAGTCAATGCATAGAAGGCGTCTCTCTTTTGTTACTAAAGGTTTAGTAGAAACTGAAAATAGAAGAGTCAGACACCAAAAACTCATTAATCAAAGACAACTTCTCTTTATGAATGGGGACAGGTTGGTTTCCATACTACCATTTAATCATAATTTCTACGATTCTATTAAATAGTCTTCAAATGATTATTGAAAGACAAGCGAATAATTACATTACTTCTAAATCATTCCATACATCAGATTATAATAATGTAGACAATATTTTTCGATTCTTCATTGCTGTGGTTGGGCTCGTTTTTGGCCATATATAGTTCCAGACATGGGCAAGCTCCTCAACTCTAGGGGGGGGGGCGGAGGTTTTGGCCAAATTTTGCCTTGAATCCTAGGGGGGATTAGGTAGGGGAAAAATTGCGGACAAAAATGGCGTTCAAAATGGCGCCGTTTGGACAGAAAGTGGCGTTTTTTTTCGGCTAAATCACCTGTAGATTCAGTTATTAACGGCTAAAACTAGTTTAAACACTCTTAATAATCATTAATCCCAGTTATTATTGTAATAAAAGCAAAAATAAAAAACAAAATAGTGGCGAAGCCATTTTCTTCCGTTTGGCTGCCATTTGTTTCCGGAAAACAGCATAAATGGTGGAAAAAATGGCCGCCCCGCTTCGCGCGGCGATAGGGTGGGTATACCTCAAGCCTGCTGTTAGGGGGGATTTTCCAAAATTTCTCGCGACAGGGGGTACTTTCGGTTAGTCCCCCCCCCCCCTTGCCCATGTCTAATATAGTTCACATATAAATCTATATTCGAGTTATAATATTAAAACACAAATTTTGCAAAAATAGAATTTTTAAAGTTTTTTGAAACAAAAAATTATTTGAAAAGTCATTGAAATAATTTTTAGAACAAAAAATAATTTTCTAAAAACTTAAACAATAATTGAATTCAATTTTCTAGTGTTTGTTCTGTTTGTGGTCATCCAATAAATGAGTCCGAATTTATGTGGTTTCCAAGTTTCCAAATTGTATTACACCCTCACTGTGGTAAAGGGCTGGCCGTAAATACGAGTAAAACTACAAATTCACTCAAATAACTCATTTCATTCATTTTTTGTTATCTATTTATACAATAAATTATTAATAATTTATTCGCCATTAAATTGTATTTAAAGACAATGTAGTCATCAAATCATTAAATGAATTGGAATTCAATGAAATCTTTGAATTTATAATTTTAACGTTTATTTAAATTAATTAAAAGAAAATACATTTTTATTCGATTAAAACTTAATTAAAAATCTTTTAATATATTTAACAACTTTTAAAATATACGGACCGGAAATCCGATGACTTTTAAAAATATTAAACATTTACTAATTTTATTCTATAATTTGTAAATAGTATTAAACATTTTGATCGTCGAATATATTGGGATTAATAATAAAAGATAACTTCAAATGTTTGCCAAATAATAATTTTAATATTTCAAAATCAATTTAAGCATTTAACTAATCTCCCCCCTCTCCCCCCTCTCCCCCCTCTCTCTCATCTTTTAAAGAGTATTTCCTTCTCCTCTAATCTTAAAATATTGGAAATATTTTTTGGTTAATAATAATTGAGTTAAAGTTTAAACAACTCGTGGTTTATATGGAGTGTTAGTACGCATGCGTTGTATACAAGTGTATAGTCTTTAGAGTGAGAGAAATATTTGTTTGAAAACTGGTTTAAATGATTTCGTGCTTTCATTCAATGCATTCAATAGTGAAGACATGTTTTTGTTGTTTATTATAGTCTGACTGAAGACTAGATTTTAATCGCTTTCGCATTCATTTGAAACCATTATTTTCAAAATCTATTAATAATTGATTTGAGTTTTGTTTATAAACTTTTATTTTGTTTTAAATTAATTTTGTGACAAACTTTACATTAATATTATACGGAAATGGAGGCCAAAACAAATGGTAATTGCGATGATTCGGGTCCCTGTCCTCGTCTCTGCCATCTTATAAAGTGGCCTGACTTTGATGGGTATGGCTTTAATTTGCATGCTGAAAAAGCCAAAAGTGGTCAATACATCGGTAAAGTAGACGCCGACTCACCCGCAGAGTTGGCCGGTCTTCGAGAGGGCGACCGTATTATTGAAGTAAATTTGGTTAACATTAGTAATGAAAACCACAGACAAGTCGTCGAACGGATTAAATCCATTCCTAACGAAACCAAACTCTTAGTCGTCGATGAATTGGCCGACAAATGGTATAAAGAGAAGAAAATTGTGGTCAAAAGCACTCAATCCAATGTCATTCACTACAAAACTCCAGTTCCGCGTCCTCTCAATAATAATAACAATAATAATACCGAAAAGCCGTCCACTCCTCCAACCACTCCGACCAACGATAACAACGAAAATGAATCTAAAGTTGAGATCAATGGAGACAAAGATAGTGATGAGTCCACTAATGATGTCCAGACTATCAAAGCCGAAGTGAACTCTCAGACCAACGGCTCTGTCAGTAGTGGACACGAGACTCCTCCCATTTTGGTAAGTCTTTTGTCTTTTAATTCATAGATTAAGATCTAATCTTAAAAACTATGAATTTTATAAAATGTCATATTTTTGTCATATGTTTGTGTTTTTGTTAAAATCGATTAATAACTCATTTATTATTTGAGTTTTATTTAAAACAATGGTTTGAAAGCCATTTATTGAGAAGAAGTTCTCAATTGATGTAAAGTTTGTGAGTTTTCCTCGAATATATCCCAATAGTTGTAATGGCCTTCACATAAAATCACTCAATTCATGACATATTCACATGAATTTGAATTTCTATTTATTATTCTCATCGAAGCGCTGCTAAAACTAATTTCAATTTCATTTATCTTTTCCTTAACAAACATTTAATTCTTTGACGGATTCTTTTGCCATCAATTTTTCCATTCAATGATCACTTTTATTGGATTTTATTTAAAGAATTAATTAACTAATGGTTTAACAGTTATTTTATTTAACTTTTATTTTCAATTATTTTATTGTTATTTTTATTAGTCTTTTAGATAATCAAAAGTAAAAAACATTTATTTGTTTCCCTTTTTATATAATCTGATTCGCAGTCATTTAAACTTAAATTCATTAAAAAAAGAGAGAGAAATATGTGTCGATAAATAGGACAGACACCACTCTAACCTCTTTGGAAGGGCTAAGACCTAAAAACAGTCTAATTAGGATTTAAAATAACTAATTTTAAAGATAATGAAAATCACTTTTCATTTTATAAATTCCCGAAACTATAAGTGTTTTTCTAAAATTGAATTTTTATTTATTATGAAATAGTTTTTTTGCTTAACTCTTATTTCTATTATTTAATATATTATTTCCTCAGAAGAGTTGTACTTAACTTAATTAAAACGTTTACTGGATTTTCCCCTTCATTGGGGAACAGACCGTTATGTAAAGTGTTGTTGTTGTGGGAGGATTTCATTAGGGAAAAGGTTAGGTTTCAATATTTAATCTTAAATATTGTTCTTTCCTTTAAAGACATACAAATGATTCATATTATGTATTGTTTTAGTGAATAGAAATGCGATTAGTATTTAATAATGTCTTTAAATTAAAATGTCTTTTCATATTAAAAGCAACGCCTTATGTCTAAAATTAATGTCAGATATTTTGAGTAGAAATTAATTTAGTTCAAAATGGCATCACATTTAGTGCTCTCTCTCTCTCTCTCTCTCTCTCTCTCTCTCTCTCTCTCTCTCCCTCTCCACGAATGAGCTTTAAATAATGTCACGATTTTTGTTAATAAAAATGATGTGCGAAAAACTTATTGAAGATTTAAATATTGGATAAGAATCGTAAAAATAATTTAATCAAATGATGGCTTCAATTTGTAGAGTGTTTTATGAATTATAAAATCATTTTTAGTTAAACAATAAACGCCTACCGATTGCTAAACACTAACGAATCAGAATAAAAAACTGCTATAAAATCGCACTTCTTTTGAGAACTTTGCACTTAAATTGGAAACACTGGAAGAATAATTGCAAATTATCACTGTTTTTGATGAATGCCACAAATGATCACATTTTTTAATAATTATATTTTCCAACGCATTCCTATCAGTGATTAGTTTTTATAATCTTTTACTAATATTTCACTGCAATAATTCAGTGCAGTATTTATTCTAAATGTTTATCTAATGTCTATTAAAACATTTGTTCAAATCAAATATCGCAGAGAACAGCACTTTATGGGTAGAAGGGGTGTGCAAATGTGTAAAATTGCAATTCTTTAAAACAATATCCCATTTAATATTCAGAATTATTTCACATTAACTTAAATCGTGTTTGAATTATGTTTTCGTAAATTTTCTATAATTTAAAATTCATTTTTTATATTTTATGGCAAAACCCTTAATTTTTTACGATATCCTCGAATAACAAAATTATCACAAAACTTAACTTTTCGTATGTTTTATAAAAAAAGTATCGTTTGATTGTAAATAATATTTACCTACAAATAAATATTGGATTCATTTAATGAGTTTTAGTGTTTACACACATGTTTTGAAACATTAGCTTCAAATCAAATTTTATAATAATAAACATTCAATCAATTCATTCAATCAATTCATTCAATAATATTCATATGATATTTGTTTTTATGTCATTTCTATCACTTTTTATTTGATATAAAAAGTGATTATAATATCAAATAAAAAAGTTTTATAAATGATTTTACTTTCAATTCGAAACCAGTTTTTGTTTATAATTTTCTCTGAAAATAGATTCAAATATAAATAATTAAATGAATTAATTCAATGAAACTTTAATTTATAAATAAATTACTTAAACTCTAATATATTTTATTTCTAAACAATAGTTTTGTAGTTTTAAAATATTAATATTAATAATTCATTTGTCAATAATTTGTTTGTTTTGTTGAGTTTCAGGAATTCAATTAAAAGCATATATTTATTTAGGTTTATATTCTTCCGCTTTAAAGTCATTAAATGTTTAAAAAAAACTTATTTATATATTTTGTTAAACAGGAAAATGGCGCCAATTGTTCGCGCAGTTCGACTCCAAAGAGTGTCAATCGATCGGCAGTAGAATCCACTGAAGCCATACAAACAAACCGTCCGTCCAGTAGTGGAAGCCATACGAACACATCGATTCCTGACTCTCCGACGTCCAGTAAAAGCGGTTCCAGTCTTAGCAGTCCTTCGCGTCAAATGAGTGACTCCGGCACTGACCTAAATCTGAATATGAGTGCCTCACAAATGAGGCAAATGTTGGCTCAAAGGAAGAAAATGGACGCAAAGAAGGCTCAGATAGATTTGAAACAAAAATACGAAATAATACAACAAATGTGAACACCTTTTTTGCCAAATTTGTCGACTATTTGTCGAAATATGTATTCCATTTATTCCAATATTTTTAAATATTTTTCCAATTTTTTGTCAATTAATATAAACTCTAAACTCGTGATTGTAATACATTTGGAAATTTCAAAAATTCATTAAAGTTTAGACATTTTTTAAATCAACAGAAGTTATCTTTTAATACAATTTATTTTTATTTGAGTCAAAATTTGGTATTAAATTTAAAAAAGGTTTTTAAAACATTTAGAGTTTGGTATTCGATCTTAATTTCAGAATTTGTAAGATATAACAAAAACAGGAATGTTGTGTACCTTTGATTTGTTTATTTTTGTATCAAAAGTAGGTCTGAATTTTAAATCTCGTGTTTATACCACTCTTTTATCAAAATTCATATACTTTTTGAGATTAAATGAATCAAATTTATTGAAAATCAAAATATTTGAATATAAATCTGATTCCTTACGATTCTCTTCGATCTTTAGAATCAAAGATTTGTTTCCAATTCTTTTCTTTTGTCGTCTTTAAGTAAATTTGGAGTTAAATTAAATGTCTAATTGACTGAACATTTTTTTATTGAATTGATTTTTTTGAAAATTTGGTTATTTTATTATTAAGCGATAGAAGTAATCCGTAATAATAATAGAATTTTAAATTAGATTATTATTAATTATCTAAAGTATGTAACAAACGAAGAGGGGATGTCTGATCACAACCAGACATGGCCAAGGGGGGGGGGGTGACTAGCCAATAATCCCCCCTGTCGCGAGAAATTTTGGAAAATATCCCCCCCCCTGACAGAAGGCGTGA
>JAQGBR010000038.1:0-24825 GCA_034698525.1 Achipteria nitens | reverse complement strand
GATTTTACTAATTGTGGACAATATGGGTATCCATTAGTTTTATAAATACATTGATTTTTAATATCAATTTAAATGACTATTGATTTTTGGGATTTAAAGCAAACATTAAAATACTTTTTCTCTGTTTATCTCAAATAGATTTCAGTAATTAATCGATAATTTATTGAATTTTACTTAAATCTCTTTTTTTAATTTATTGGGAAAATCAGAAAATATTGAAAATTAATTTTATTGAAAACCAGACAAATATTTGTGTTCAGACAAAAACTTGTAGTGAGTGGGAGGATAGGGATAGGGATTAACTTTCATGAGTTACAAAGCAATGACTTATTTTCAACTTTAATGTCATTTTTGTTTATTTAGTTATTTATTGATTGCATTCAATCGATTCGTTTAAATAATTGATTATTTATTTAATGAAAAATTGTTTAATTGATTTGTTGGACATCTTTAGGAGTGAGCTGTGATTCGTGCCTTAAAGGCAACTTCAGAGGCAAACGTTATAAGTGTTTGATTTGCTTCGACTATGACCTGTGCGCCGCTTGTTTCGAGTCTGGGGTCACTTCTACCAGACATACAACCGATCATCCGATGCAATGTATACTTACAAGAAGTGATTTCGGTATTCCCTAAACTCTCACCACTTTTATCGACATTCAAATAATTTGTTGGTTTCTTTCAAATAGACATTTATTACGGCAATGAATCGGTATCTGCGGAACAGCCACAAGCATTTACCTGTCCTTTTTGTGGTCGAATGGGCTTTACTGAAGCAACACTTCAAGAACACGTCACTTCAGAACACGCAGACTCCTCCACAGAAGTGGTCAGAACTGAACACAATATAGATATTAATTAGAATTAAATTATTTAAATTAAAATAAAGGTCTGTCCGGTTTGTGCGGCACTTCCTGGCGGTGAACCCAATAACGTGACCGACGATTTCGCGACTCATCTGACGTTAGAACACAGGAGTCCTCGAGAATTGATATCCTTTTCATTGAGTTTTATTTAAAATTTAATTTATTCTCAAAACTGTTTATTAAAATAATTTCCTTAACTGCTAAGTGTCTGTGCCTTACGAAGAGCCTCAAACTGCAATTAGAGGCCGAAGAGCACCCCACCCATCACGTGGTCTGAACAGCGCTCGGGCCCGACGCTCACAAATGCAGTTCAGTTCAAATTCTGGTCTCTCGTCGTTATCTCCGAGTAATAGGGATTCAATGGATCCGATCGCAGAACTATTATCTCAATTGTCGGGTGTGAGACGTGCGGCCAATTTGGGTCAGTCCCACACAACGCCTCAATTACAACAGTTGCAAATGCAGTTGCAATTAGACAGACATTCGTCGACTCCTTTAAGACAAGCGTTCGATAGAGCGCCCATTGAGAGAGTGATCCGTCGCCATCAGCAGCAGTCATCTCAACAACAATTGCAGTCAAATACTTCTCAGTCGACAGTAAACGGAACTCAACAGCAATTGCCTTATGTTGTGCTAATGGAACCCAATCCTAGTCCCGCAACATTAGCCGCAGCCGCCGCTGCCGTCACTCAGAATAATAATAATAATAGTAATACCGGTAATCAGAATACGAGCACAAGTATATCGGCTCCAAATAAAAACACTAATTCTTCGCAATTTCTCCTTTCGAGGTATTCATCAAAAAACTGATTTCCACTCATTTTATATGAATTTAAATGAATATATTTTTAGGTGTAATGAAGTGGTCTTCTCTGACAGCGAACAACAGCACATAGAAGTCCAAAGAGTAGACCGGAGTCTCTTCGTTCAGGAGCTCTTACTTACAACTCTAACCGAATCATTGAATTTAGAGGAAAGACAGTCCAACTCGAGTTCGGATAGTCTTCAGTCCTATGAACAGCATTTGAACAGTGCTTTTGATTGTTGTGATGACGACAACGACGAGCGACAGGTTTTGGGCGCAGAGAATGAAAATCATTCGAACCTTAACTGCAATGAAAACGCGAAACCATTGGGTTTACATCTTTATAATAGCGCCAAACCGTTAAATGCTAGCCCTAACCAACCCCTACAACAGCAACACTTACAACAACCCCTTTTACACAGAAGACAACAAAATAAGTCGCGACAGACGTCCGGCAATCGAGTCAACAACAGTACGGCCGGAACTGCGAACTCAAACACCAGTCGTAACGTCAACAGAACAGGCGGTACGTCACCCAATGCCTCGACACGAAGAAAAGTGTTGAGAGGACAGCCATCTGAACCGCCACCCCATTAGTACCTTTTAATAGACGCTTTATTTTTCGCTCAACCAATGAATACATTTTTGGATCCTATTATTAATTCTAATAAATTCTATTAAAAAACGCAGAGTTTGTGCCACTCTTCTGATGTTCTGATCGATAACTGATTTGTAAATAACTATATATTAAGCGGTGATTCGAACCAACGATTTATCGATTTATTGCTGTTATTAAAACAAAAGACGGAGGCTTTCTATTTATCAAATACCAGGGTTTTAATTCTCGTCGAATGATCCTAATATTGTATTGAATAATATTATTTAATTTTGATTATAATGTAAAATAAAAGCCAAAAAATATTAAAACAAATAATAACTGTTTGTTTTGGTTGTTATCTCTCATTATAATTAACTTTTAATTAAATAATTGTTTTCTTTTTTCAAAGACTGCCTCCAAAAGTATTTTTGACTTTTAATCGATTCAAACAAAGTTTTTGTCCCAAAACCCCAAATATTAGAAAAATTAATATTTAAATATTTTATTTTAAACTCGATTTTAATTAATAACAACCAAAAGTTGAGACAAAGTTTTTTGATATTAAAAATAAAAGAATAGGAATTTTAATCAAAATAGTATTGAATTTTAGTTTTTATCAAAAAAAGATACCTTTAAATCGATTATAAATTATTAATAAATTTGTAAATAAATTTTAAAACCTTTTTGTCGATACGTTTACTTTACTTCTCAAAATCATTAATAATTTATGAATCTATTGAAAGGAAAAAACATTTAATTTTAAACCCTTTGTTGTCAATTGAATGCTTACTTCAGTGAATTCCAGTTCTGAAGATTTCATTACAGAAGAATTGATTTTGTTATCCAAAGTACTTAAAACACTTCCAATCGTTTCCTTTAATTATAAAAAAATAAGACTATAAAACATTAAACAAATAATTGTTTGTTAACCTTATGTTGGATTAGGTCTTCGGGTAAATCCATTGATAAACCAATCATTTGAATAATTATATAAATATCTTCAGCCGATAGTCCTTTCCATTCGATTTCATTGAGAATTTCATGAATTCCATTGAAATTTAATTCAAATTTATTTAATACTTTTGGAACAAATAATTTAATTATTGAAATACAGAACTTTCGCTTCAATTCAAACTCAATATTCATCGGAAATAATGACGCGATTTGTAAACTGAGACTAATATTAGTTTTTTGGTCGGAATCACAAAATGAGATCAAATTTTCAATTATCGAATTGGCTTTGAATTCATCGACACATAAATGTCTGAAAATAATTCCAATAAATTTCTTGATTTCAATTAACTGATCGTTATTTTTGATTATTCTATAATCCAAACCCAAAGCAAAACCAGAGATCAAAAGTTTAGTTAACTCTTTATCGGAATCAATGGCTTCTATTTTAAACGAACATTTGCTGAATACTAATGTCATTAATCGAAGACAATTTGACATTAAAAACAATAACTTTTGAGTTTCGGCATTAATTTCATTGCAATCGATTTGATTTTGAGTCAAATCATTCAAATTGTTTGAAATTCTCGACAAAATTCGATAAAAATCTTTCAAAATTTGTGATAAACTTATCTCAAAATTGTTTTCTGCGAATAAATCTTCAATTTTACTCTCACTTTGAGAACAAATCAATAGATTTTCTTCATTTAAAACCAAATTAATGATATGTGAGAGAAGTGCTTCGAATTCAGACTCTTCCACTTTTTTGCTCAGAATTGGAATTAATGGCAGCAATCGATTCAATGGTATTTCAAATAATCTTTTGGAAAACTCTGATAAATCGATTTCAATGATTTCTTCACTAAAATCTTGTTTTAATTGTTTCGAAATAAAACCACAAAAAGTGTCGATACCTTTGAATGGTTTAATCAAAAAACTGGTTTTCGTAACCAACTGTTCATTTTTATCGTTTATTAAATCGGTTTCAATCACTTCAAAGGGTTGGATATCAAGAATTTCTTTATCTTTTTTAAGTCGCGACAAATTTTTGAGAAAATAACTCATTTTCTTCTCTTTTTCTTTGTCCACATATTTATTGATATTTTCCTTTGAATTCTCTTTGGATTTCAGAACTTTTGGTTTATGAAAGACTGGCATCAAATCGATGTCTTCATCTAAAGTATTGTCAATATTTTCAAACAATTTATTTACTATTTTGTCACTCAAATTGGATGAAGACTTTCCAAAAACAAAAGGGCTCTTAATTTTCAAATCATTCATCATTTGGTCTAAATTTTTGGAGTCATCTCTCAATTTGTTTGTGTTTTCAATAGTTTGTGACAATTTTGAGGATTTATTTGGAGATAACTTAAGAGTGTCTCCATTCGAAGTATCCATAAGTTCTTCATTTACTTCATTGGTTTCAATGATTTGGATGTCATCTGAAGATTCCGTTTGTGAGTAATTGGTTTCAAATTTCAATTTTTTGACAAAAATGTTGGCATTCCTCAGACCATAAAGTTTTTGTGGACTAAAAACAGGTCTTAAATTCTTCAGCAAAGCTTTGGTACCTCTTTTTCGTGTAGTCGACGATTTGGGTTTAAGCACTTCCAATGATTTCTGACAAACCTTTGATTGACTTAAAGTTGTCTCTGAAGTGGAGGGCGTTTGAAGTGAAGTACATTTACTAAAGAAGTCATTGATTTTTGGTTGTCTCATAGAATCAGAAATCGGAGACTTCGGAAGTGTTCGCGAACGCGGACTTCGAGTGGCTATCAATGGCTTCTTTGGCGTTGATTTTAACGTCTTCTTCGATGTCGAAGCTTTTGAAGACTTCTTCGGTGTAGTCGTTGAAGACTTATTTGACGTTTTTGGTGTCGTCTGTCTCTTAGAAGATCTTCTTTTCATTCTTTAGTTATTATTAAAAACTCTTTAAAATTTGTATATTAATTGAAAATCAAATTAAAGTATTATTTAATTAAAATAAATGTTATTTTATGGCAACAAATGACTCAAAAATTGTCCCAAAAATTCATTGTTTATTATTCTTCAGAAGAAGATTGTATTACAGGTATTCCTCGTTATTAACACATATAATAGAATTAGTTGTCAAACAAACTTCAATAAAATTTAGTAAAACTATTTAAATAAGCTAGTTTGTTCAATGAAATACCAATTAATACATATATAATTGTTAAGTAAATACTTAATTATCTGATTAAATATAATTAATTGTCTGTAAATAAATAGACCTGTATTTCAATTTAAAGCAATGGTGTGTCCAATAATCACAACAATTATTATCAAAATCATTGTCCACTTTATCTCTATTTATATGATTTAAAATGAAAATAAACTCTTAATTCAAACGTTATTTATCTGAAGATTAGTTGTCATTATTTACCGCCAAAAACAGAAAAAATCAAAACATTAACGAAATTAAATTTAAAAATATCTTAAATTTTAGTTTTAATTTAATATGTTTTGACTGAAGACTCAAATTTAAACCCTTTTTATAGATTTGAGTCGATATTTAAATTTGACTGAAATGCATATAAAGTCGATAGTATTGGACGGATTCAAGTCTTACGGCACCCGAACAGAGATCGACGGTTTCGACAAACTATTTAATGCGATAACAGGTCTGAACGGTTCGGGAAAGTCTAATATATTGGACGCCATCTGTTTTGTATTGGGATTAAGTCGTATGGAAATCGCGAGATGTAATAACTTACGGGAACTGATCTACAAGAATGGACAGACGGGTGTCACTAAAGCCAACGTTACCATCACTTTCGACAACTCAGACAAAAATCAGAGTCCTTTGGGTTACGAACAGTACGACGAAATCGTTATCAGACGTGAAGTCAATATAAACAGTCGATCCAAGTATTGGATCAATGGTTTCAGTTCTAACAACAAATCAGTCACAGATCTATTCCATTCGGTGTCTCTCAATATACTTAACCCCCACTTCCTTATAATGCAGGGGCGGATCACTAAAGTTCTTAATATGAAACCACACGAAGTATTAGAGCACTCGCTTTAAAAGAGATATTAATTAAATGAATGTCTTTAAACAGATCCTATCGATGGTCGAGGAGGCGACGGGTGTCAGTATGTATGAGGCGAAGAAGAAATCCACTCAATCTATGATCGAAAAGAAAGACTCAGCGCTCAGAGTTATCGACGCTCTCATTAATGAGACAATTGTTCCAAAATTAGATCAGTTAAAGAAAGAACAGTCCGGTCTAATGGAGTTCCAAAAAATAAGTGCAGAATTAGAGGCTTTGACTAAAGTATTCGTTGCTTTTAATTTCCTTAAAGAAGAGGAGAACTGTTCCAAAGCCTCGTCTAATATCGAAGAAAAATTTAATGAAATTAAAGTCCACCGAAAAGCCATCGAAGACTCAGAAGAAGAGACTAAGAAAATAAGTGAACGAATAAAAGAATCCGAAAAGAAAAAGGACGAAGAATTTGGGGGAAAGTTGTCTCAAATGGAGGACAAACTGAAAAACGAACAGTTAATGGAAGCCAAAGTAATCGGAGAATTAAACCTTTGCGGCGATAATCTTAAAGAGGAGGAGAAAAAGATGTCTCAATTGATTAAGAACTTAGAGGGCGACCGAAGAATAACTGCTTCCAAACAAAAACAATTCGATTCACTCAATGAAAATCTGGAACGACTTAAAACTGATAACGAACTCAATGAACAAAACCTTAGAAAAGCTGAAAAAGACTTCGAAGATATTAGTGCCGGTAAGTCACGTGCAAAGGAAGGGGAGGCGGCGGCCACTCTCGCCGATCAACTAATGACTGTACAGAAAGAGATCGCAACCGCAGAGACAGACATAAAAAAGGCTGAAATGAAGTTAAAACACTCCAGAAGTGAATTAACTAAAAAAGATTCTGAAGTCAAGAAAATTAAGACCACTTATGATAAGGATATCAAAGAAATCAATGCAATGAATAGTGAAGTCGAGAAACTGAGGGTTGCCTTCGAAGACATCGGTTTTGACGAACAAAAACATTCCGAATTGAATTCAAATTTGAGTCAAATGAAGAGACAAATTAATGTATTAAGCGATCAAATATCGACCGCTGAGTCCCAGATGTCAAGAGTTAGGTTCGATTATAGGGATCCGCACCCGAACTTCGATCGACGCAAAGTAATCGGAGTCATTTGTAATCTGTTCCGAGTAAAGGATATTCAGTACGCGTTGGCCGTAGAGAAGGCCGCGGGAGGGGCTCTCTATAATGTAGTGGTTAAGGACGAACAGACAGGTAAAGAGCTCCTCGAAAGGGGGCAAATGAGGGAAAGACGAACACTCGTTCCGTTGGATAGAATAAGGGGCAACGATACCGATCCCAGAGCTTTACGTCGCGCACAGGACATAGTTGGCAGAGAGAATGTCGATTATGCCATCAATTATATTGAATTTGATTCGACTCTCTCTCAGACAATGAAATACGTTTTCGGCGATACTCTAATTGTTCCGAATATGGAAATCGCAAAGAGAGTGGTTTATGCGCCCGGAGTTCAAAAAAGAGCCGTTACTTTCGATGGAGAAGTGTTCGAACCTTCAGGTGTGTTATCCGGTGGTTCTTCAGGACATGGAATTCAACTTTTGGTTAAAGTGGCAGAAATTGCAGACAAAAGACAAAAATTGGAAGAATTAAACAATGATTTCAATCGAATGGAAAATGAATTCAAACAAATGAATAGCGAATCCAAAAGATATTCAGAACTCAAACAAAAGTATGAACTGAAGGCACGCGAAGCAGAACTCGTTCGACAACGGCTTCAATCGGGAAATCAACACATTTTAATGCAAGAAATCGAAGCACTGAAGCAAACCATTCAAAACGAAGAACAGGTTTTGAATAATAGCGAAGAACTCAAAAGGAATTCTTCAAAACGCGTTCAGGAATTACAGACAAAACTTCGAGACTCGAAATCAATTCGAGAACGCGAACAGAAAGAGGCCGAACAGAACTTGAAAAATGCCAGAACTCAGGCAGAAAAGTCTCGTAAACTATTGTCTGTGGATCAGCAAAAAGGGGACACTTTACTCCTTGAAATACAAGAGTTGACTAAAGCTATGCTTTCGTGTGAACAACAGCTCAAAGAATTTGAATTTAATGTCAATAAAATTCGTTCAGAAAAGGAATCGTTGGAAGAAAAAGTCGAAGACGTAAAGGAAAGGGTCTCTCAATTGAGTAATAGAGTGAAAGAACACAAAAAACTATTGAAAAGCCATTCCGATGAGATCTCCAAAATGCAGAAACAGAAAGAGTCGATACTAAAGGGGGCCAACGATTATGAACTCAAAATAAAACAAATTAAATATGAAATCGAAAACATTAAGAAGTCTTCTGCAGATTCGGCTCAAAATGTTAAACATTACCTAAAAAAGTATCCGTGGGTTGAATCGGAACGTCATCTGTTTGGCAATGAGAGCGCCGGATATGGGTTTGAAAAAAGTGATTTCAATGCCAATGAAGTGAACCGAAGAATGGAACGCCTGAAGTCGACGAAGACATCTCTTGCAAAGACTGTTAATATGAGGGCTAATATTATGTTAAGCGATAAGGAAAAGGAATCCGAAGAACTGACCCGAAAACGTAGAATCGTTTCGAGCGATAAAAACAATTTAATTAAATATATGCAAGAAGTGGACCAAAAGAAAAAGGACGCACTCCAAGAGGCCTGGAAGAAGATTAACACTGATTTCGGCTCCATTTTCTCTACATTTTTGCCTAATTCTAACGCAAAACTGGAAGCACCGGTAGGTCAGAGTGTGACCGATGGACTGGAGGTGAAGGTACAGTTCGGTGACGTCTGGAAGGATTCCTTAACAGAACTGAGTGGAGGTCAGAGATCACTCGTAGCCCTCTCTTTGATTTTAGCATTACTTAAGTTCAATCCGGCGCCGCTCTATATTCTGGACGAAGTGGACGCAGCCCTCGACCAGAGCCACACTCAAAACACTGGAATAATGATTAGAAAACATTTTCGCAATTCTCAGGTTTGGACTCAATTCTATCAAAAATTTAGTTAAATTTAATACTTATTTACAGTTTATAATCGTTTCCCTAAAAGACGATATGTTTAATAACGCGAACGTACTCTTCAAGACTAAGTTCGTCGACGGGACCTCTCATGTGACTCGACTCACAAGAAATAGATAATTATCGCAAACAACTAATCATTGAATCAATTTTTTTCTAAATATTTGTATAATTTATTGAGTTTTTTGTAATTAAAACAAAAACTTTGAAATTTAATTAACTTTAAATTCAAGACTTATTTACGTCTAATTTATCATTAATTTTATCTCCAATTCAATAAAAATCCCGAATTAATTGTAAGGTTATCTGAATTTCTTTAAAATCAAAGCTATCTTATGATTAATGAATGAGTGATTAATTTGTTAAAAACAGTCTATTCTGGGTTTTGGAGTCCATTCTGTCCTATCTATTTAATGCCTCATTTTTCAGACCCAAACCACTCAAATAGATTAAATGTATGTGAGTTTTATGCCTCACTTAGTTCTGTCCCTCAAAATCTGTGTCCCGATATGAAGTCGGAAACTCATAGTGACTGTAATCTGAACTATCATTTGATTTAATGGAAAACTACCAAAAAGTTGATAGACTTCTGAGAAGCGCTATCTCTTTGTGTTAATTCATATTTCAATACAGAAAACAAGTTTTTTCTTCAAAAAAAAGTCAATTCATTACAAAATAATTCTTTCATTAAATTAATGTTTAAAATAAAAATTAAATGACAAACAGATAAAAACTAATCAAAAAATCATATAATAATTAAAATTATAAAAAACTCAAAAATCGTTTTATAACTTAAATGAGAATAAGTTTTGGTTTTATTCACAACTGTTTTCTCATTCACTCTAAAAATCTGTTATTAAAACCAAACAATTGTCTGATTTTTCAAAGAATTCAAACACTGAAGACATTAAAGACAACACAAATGGGGGTTCGTTTCCGACTCTTTATTCTCTCATTTATTTATTTATACAAATTTTAGTTTAAAATTTTAGGTTAAAATATATTAATTTTTAAATTAATTGATTTAATTTCAGAAAAAAGCACTTCTTTTGGGAGTTTACGAGAAGAGCGATAATAAGGAAAACTTTGTCTTTACTCAAACGGCCACTAAATTTGATGATAAAATCGGTGGTAAACTTACCGATGCTATCAATTTGTATGATATGATTGAATGTCAAATCAGTTTTATTTAAATATTTTGATAAAATCTATAGAATCGGACCCTTAAAGAAAAGTAAGTGTCGGGTATTTTATGGTTTGACTGCCGAACATCCGATCGTAGCGGTGGTTGGATTGGGTCCAAACAATGCCGGGTATAACGACGCCGAAGGTATTGATGAGGACAGAGAAAATATAAGGACTGCTATCGCTTCCGGTGCCCGCACTCTAAGAGATATCGGATCTGTTGATGAGATCGATGTCGACGATTGTGGTGATAGTGTGGCCGCTGCTGAGGGCAGTCATCTTTCACTTTACAATTACGATGAATTGAAAGGCGATTCTTTGAAAAAACCAATCATTAAATTAAATCCATTGAATTCTAATGATTCTGAGGTCACCGCTAAATGGAATTATGGACAGACATTAGCCAACGGACAAAATTTGACCCGAAAATTGATGGAAACGCCCGCAAATCGAATGACTCCCACCATATTTGCCAACATTGCCGTCGAAACCCTAACAAAATTGTGATTATATTTTATTTGACTGAATAACAAACAAATGAACTCTTTTTTTACATTAAAGAGGAGTTGAAGTTCACGTTCGGGACAAGTCTTGGGCTGAAAATTTGAAAATGGGATCATTTTTGAGTGTAGCCCGAGGTTCAGATGAACCGCCCGTTTTCTTAGAGGTTATTAAATATATATATATTTTTAATTAAATTAATTTAAAATCATTATAAAAACAGATGCACTACAATAACGCTCCAAATACTAAGCCCTTAATATTTGTTGGAAAAGGGATTACATTCGACAGCGGAGGCATATCTCTGAAGCCGTCGGCAAATATGGATAAAATGAGAGCTGATATGGGGGGTGCGGCCAATGTTGTCGGTGCCATTTCGACTCTCGCCGCCACTAAGGCTGCCGTTAATGTTATCGGTATGTCTTGACTCAACATAACTTGTCTTCACAACCATTTGATTGTATTTTTTTAAGGCTTGACTCCATTGACTGAAAACCTCCCGAGCGGTAGAGCCACTAAACCCGGAGATGTCGTCTTCGCAATGAATGGTAAAAGCATTCAAATCGATAACACCGATGCGGAGGGAAGACTAGTATTGGCCGACGCTCTCTGTTATGCGCATAAGTTTGAACCCCAACTGATTGTAGATTTGGCGACTCTTACCGGTGCTATGAGAGTAGCTCTGGGGGCAGCTCTTACTGGAGTCTTCTCCACGACTACTAAACACTATAATTTACTACAGAAATGTGGTGTACAGACAGGAGACCGGGTGTGGAGAATGCCTCTGTTGTCTCACTTCACTAAACAGGTGGCTGACAGTCAATTGGCTGATCTCAACAACATTGGAGGCGCCGGTTCTGGCGGTTCGTGTGTGGCCGCAGCTTTTCTCAAAGAGTTCGTCACTGTTCCCAATTGGATGCATATGGATATCGCAGGGGTTATGGAAAACAAGGATGAAGTGCCGTATTTGGGCAAAGGAATGGCCGGCAGACCGATGAGGACTTTGGTTTACTTCGCGAAAGCTTTGTTTAACAATGAATTAAATCAATGAATAATTGAATCCAAAATTGTTTATTGAATTTCTTAATAAATCGTGAAATAAATAATTCTTTTAAATTGATTCCAATCTCTTCAACGCCTCGGATCGGGTAAACCTATATTAGAGGTCGTCCTCTCCAAATAAGCTAATGGTCCCTGAAGTTGGACCGGATGTGACTGTTGTGGCATAAATTGTGGCATCGGTTGACCCGTTGGTTGTCCACCCATTTGGTTCATCATTGAGCCAACAGATGGCTGACCACTGGCCAAACCAGTCTGAGGGGGTGGAGGGGGAAGCATTCCTCCCGGTCCTGACATTCCAACAGAAGTCATCATTTGTGGTGGAGTCAATTGCCCTGAAGACTGAGCCCCCATTTGAGGGCCCATTGAAGGTCTCATTAGATGAGGTCCGCCCCCAGCCGTTACAGGACTTTGAACGCTATGTCTTAATTGTGGATTAAGAGCCGATTGTGTCTGTGGCTGACCAACCATTTGAGTCTGTGGTTGAGTTTGAGGAGTGGTCTGTGTCTGACTCAAGGACTGAGGCTTTTGTAAGAGATGAGTGCCGTCACTGTTGGCCACCGTTTCGTTGACAATCGTCTGCCAGATCTGTAACTTCTCGTAATATTTGTTCAAAATCTGATCCTTTCGTGTGATTTCATTACGCAATTCATTGCAGTCTTCAGATAAAAGGAGTTCCGGTTTTTGAACGGATAGTAAGAGACGTTTTTGTAGGAAAAAGCACTCAATTTGTCGCCCGATATCTAAAAAGCGTTGAATAGTCTGTTCGACACTTGTCTTCACTTCATCCGAATCGTGAATGTGAGCCGTCGAGGGGTTTGTCAGAGAAGACAAACAAGACTTAAGACAAACAAATAAATAAAAATAATTTACAATTAATTAAATATTTACCTGAAATGCAATCTCGAAGTCATCGATGAGTGAACTGTTGTTTGAAGACATTTGAAGACACTTTTAAATTGAGTTAAATATTTAATTCAAAATTCAGTGAAAATGTCTTCAATTTGAAGGATATTTTATTTGTCGACAAAGAGTTTACAAAAACAACATTTGATATTAATGTTTCAAGCACAAAAGTCCATGGGAGAGTGACATTTTCACTGATTTAGAGAATATTGTAGAGGAAAAAATTGAGTGCATACATAAAGGCTTAAATAAAATATCAATCAGTGATAATCAGAACTAACGAAATAACCCCATCTGTCGAATAAAAAATAAGTTTCACTTCTGTCGCATAATCACTGAAAACGTCACTCAAATATTAGAGAACTTTAAGCAAAATAGAGATTTTTCCCCTCACATGGACTTTAGTGATTGAAACGTTAATAACAGATTAGAGACTCACAGACAGAGAGAGTAAGTGTTGTGTGGGAGGAGTCAACTCAGAAAGTCTGCACAAACTGTCTCTCCCTCTCACTCTCTGCCTCTGTTGTACTCTCTCTCTCTCTCTCTGATGCCTCCCTTCCCTCCCCTTTCCCTCTCACGCTGTATAGAGTGGTTCGTAGTGTTGTCCGCCATTAATATTGTTTTTGATTCACTGCTTAACACTAATTGTAAACATAAGTGAAATACTTTAAGAAATTTCTAATCAATGGCTGACATAGAGAACGGAGAACTGGTCTCACCGAAGATAAATGGGACCAATCATGTCAAGACATTGACTAAAAATAGTCGTCGTTCGCGGGGAAGGTTTGGAAGAGGACTTCCAAAGAAAGGTATGTTTGCTTTTAATTAAGTTTTAATGATTTTATTTAAATTAAACACTGATTACAACAATCAATGCTAACGTATTGACTAAATTGATATTTAAAACATCGATTACTATACGAATAAAGGCATGTCATGAGCCCTAACCCTCACAACCTAACAGTTTATTGATTGAGTATGGAATCTAACTGATCACTGAGTTACCATGCTCAAATTAATGCTCAAATTAAGCGCCCAAATGGACGGATCAGTGTTTAATAAATGCATTTTAAATGAGAATCTATTTATTTATTAATTAATATAAAGCTTTGCATTAATTAAATGCATTGAAAACAAAACAATTATTTTAAATAATATTGATGTATGCAATTGAACTTGGCAAGTTTCCAATCAAAATAAGGAGATACTAGATTTATCAAAGGGATTAATCTAATCATGCTCAAATAGTTAACATATCCAACCAATTCTATCCACTGTTTTGGAGGTTATAATCAATGTTTTAGTGTTTTGTTTGTTAACCAATGGTTTGGTGTTTGGGCTTCACTGCAATACTTGCAAAAAATCAGACTTTCATTTGATTTGATTTAATTTCTAAATCTATTTAATATTCTGTTCTTTATTTTTCTTCCAATCGATAACATTATCGCTATTTTTAATCCGAATAAAAAGTTTTATTGAATCGCAAAATAAGCTATAATTGTGTTGAGCTGTAGTTTAGTATTGTTTTTGAATAATATATGATTTAGACTTCCAGTGATACCATCACTTGTTTTCATTACTTCTGTAAACATTGAACTTATTTTTAGAGCCAATGTTTAATCACTTTTTGTTGTTTTCAATGTTTTGAATGCTATTTAATCATATTTCTGACTCCAATATACAGGATATCTGTTTTAAGTATTATAAGTTTAGAATAATTGAAAAATTATGTTAAAAATGATTTCAAAATGTATTAAATTTCTTTTATTTGTAAAAAAAGAAGTAAAGAAAAATAAGATTAAATTTTCAAACACTTAATGATAGCATAGTTTTGTTGAGCCTTTTTTTAATCAAAATATAGAGTAATATTTGTGATACCAATAGTGACTATAATATAGTTTTATGATTTGAAGAATATGTTAATCGAGATATAATTCTCAGACCTTATCTCTAATGAAAATAATGGAAAAAACAATTGAATTAATGTTTATTGAATTAATATGTTTTTTGTAAACTATTTAAAGGATTGTCCCTTAAATTAGTTATATTTTTATCATATTATCATTAATTAACTCAAAGTTAGTTTTAATTAATAATAATTAGAGTTAAGGTCTTATGAGTAGAAAAGCGATAGAATTAAAACATTTGTATGATTTGGACGTTAATTACAAAATGTGTTATTTGTTGTCGTATTTCAACATATGATTAGTACTCATAACATATTTGGTTGTATTGAGAGACTCAACCAAAGTATAGGAACAATATTTTTGAGTCTTTAGTAATACATAAATAATTGTTAGAAATATTGTAATTATTTTTTTAAAAAAAGGTAATAATTATTTATGCGTTTTGTAGACAAATCAATGGGTAAATAATAAGGAAAAAGGTTAGGGTGAGTGAACTGGTACTACAAATTATACTGAAAAACGTTACTCTTAAATAGGTCTCTGGTTTAGGCTTTAAGTTTTGATTAAATGCAATAATTTTAAGGACACAACTTTCATAACTTTCAATTTCAAAATAAAAGTGCAGTGCACTCACCACTGACTACACTTTAGTTACTATTCTATGTATGCAATACATCCACAAAATATAATAAACACTATATTCAGTCCTTTGAGTCCTTGATCTAAGAAAAAGTGGAGCATTTCATTGTGTTTTCTACCCATTAATTCATACGATTGTAAAATATTGAACGCCAATCGAATCCAATGCATGAGCAGTGATGCCGACATCACAGCAGACAACCTTTCATTGCATTTGTATTCCGTTTGATTCACTTCTTTCTTAGTTTTTCTTTTAGAAAATTTTGTTTTTCTTTTCCTTTGAATTAATTCTTATTTTTTCAAATATTTGTTTGATTTTCCCGTTTTTTACTTCAATGACACTAAAGGGTGAAAATACTGTTCTCTTTCCTATAATATTACTCTTTTTCTATATTATAATTTAAGACTTGTTTTAATTTTGAAAGGGGGTGCGGGTGGCAAAGGGACATGGGGTAAACCTGGAAGTGAATTAAGTGGTGTCGAAGAAGGTCTTGAAGATCCACACGACCCTAATTATGACTCCGATAGTGAGGTATGTTTGCTCTCTAACTATCTTTTCTCCAAATATTCATATGATGTCTGTCCTCACTATCAGGACGTTTGCAAATTCGAAGCAATAACTCCTCCGTTGGAAGAGAATGAAATCGAGACGACTCTGACTCCTATTCTCAATGAATACTTCGAGAACGGAGACACAGAAGAAGTCGGTCTTTCCATTGAAGAGATCAATTTGGGAGAGAATTTGCATCAAATTCTTGTGATAGCAGTGACTCTTGCAATGGAAAGGAAGGCTTCTCACAGGGAAATGACTTCTGTTCTCATTTCGGACTTATACGGGCGCCTCCTTTATGAGGAAGACATTGAACGAGGCTTTGATGTACTCCTCAATAGTCTTCCTGATCTGGTTTTGGACACTCCAAGCGCGGCCACATTTTTGGGTAATTTCATTGCTCGGGCCGTCGCCGATGACTGCATTCCACCGAAATTCGTTCAGCGATACAAAGGAGTGGTTGAGTGTTCTCACGCGCGTCTGGCCATTGAGCATGCTGATGTTCTCCTCAGTATGAAACACGGTTTGGTCAAACTGGACAGTGTTTGGGGAGTCAGCGGTGGTATGCGTCCCGTCAAGTATCTCATAAAACAGATACAATCACTTCTCAAGGAATTCTTGTCTTCGGGTGACATCGAAGAGGCCACCCGTTGTCTTCTAGAGCTGGAAGTGCCTCACTTTCACCACGAATTTGTTTACGAAGCTGTGGTTATGGCCATTGAAGACATGGGAGAGAGAGCTATGGATCTCATTTGCGCACTTCTTAAGTCTCTCTGTTCTTCGGTTATCGTCACTTTGGATCAGTTGAAAAATGTAGTAAACATTCGGTCAAACAATCGATTATTTTATTAATTAATTGTTTTCTATTCAGGGCTTTAATCGTGTGTTTCAGGAAATGCCGGAAATATGCATAGATGTTCCCCGAGCCTACACTATACTCGAAAAGTTCGCCCAAAAGTGTCAAAACGCGGGTTTCTTTCCTAATGAACTCCTCAAGAACTTGCCGTCGAGGTATGTCTTCCCCACATCTGCTTAACCAACAATTTATTCAATTTCTATCTTTTAGGGGACGAAAGCGTTTCGTATCCGAAGGCGATGGAGGACGGGTTAAAGAGGATGTCTAATCAAAGACCAAAATGTGAACTCACAAAAAGTCTATAATTGAAAAAATTGCATAAAAATCGTCACTTTATATAACTTTTTTGCCAAATCCTATCGATTTAATTGTCGTGTAATTAAACTATAATTCAAGCGCTTCTCTGGGATATGATATTCGGTTTTCGCAGTTATTATTCGTTTATTTTTTGTTTTTTGCGCTCATTTTGAATATGTTTTGAATATTTTGTTTATATATTAAAAAAATTAGAGACGAAATTCATTTAAAAAGAAAAGAAATTTCAAAACAAATGTCTAAAAATGAATATTTCGGTCATTAATTAAAGGAGTGCTCAATCAAGCGATTGCTGTTTCGGTCGACAATAATGAAGGCGTTCGCAAACTTACGGTACAATTGATTACAAATTTGTAATTCTTATATCAAATGAATCTTAAAATTCTAGAAATTTATTGAAAATTATAACAAATAATAATTATTGTCTTTTCGATGATATCAAACAAAACACAAAAATCAATAAAACAAATGTTGAAAATTAATTTAAATGTAATTTTAATTTTAGACTTTTATTAAACATTTATTTGCATCGATTTGTGACTAATATTTTCGGTAATAGAAGTTATTTTAGAGAAATGACTGGACACAGGTTTGTCTCATTTAATCTAATTAACCCTTAATTTGAAATTTAATTCATTTATTATTAGAAAACTAATAAAAAACAGATTTTATATCAATTTTAGTCATAAATTAATTTTTTAGAATCAAATAATAGTTTTTAAAAAGATTTGTTGATTAAAGATATTTAAATATCGATTAAAAATTAAAATAGTCTTAAAAATTATATTCAAATAATTTTTTCTTTCTTTTAAATGTTTGTCTTCTTTTCATTAATTGATTTAATTTTTCGTTAAAATATTATTTGAAATTATAATGAATTTTAATTTTTATTATAAAATGTAATCAAATTAATAATTGAATTCAACTAATTTTAAATAAAAGCCACAAAATATTAGAAACCAATTGTCTCCAAACGATAACTATTTGTTGTCTTTATTATTCACTTCCTTTAAAAAACAAATTAAGAAATTATTCAATGGATTCGAAATATAGAGGTTTTGGAGAGGAATGAGTTATAAATTACTTTATTGTCTTCATTGTCGTCAGTTTCCATCGGAACGGGAGAGTCAACGGGTTTGGAGTGATGTGACTGTTGTAAAGACATTTGCATTGCATAAGCGATCTGTTCCTCTTCAGACATTGTTGCGAAGTCAGGCATAGCCATCGGATCCGCCATTTCGGAAGTGTTAGAGCCTCCAGTCCTCTCTTCGTCGGGTTCGAGAGACATCGCTAAAGCCTTTTCCAGAAGAGCTTCTTCTGAGTTAGTGGATGCGGTGGCAGTGGAACCACTGGCGGCAGCGGTCACTCCACTCTCCTCAGCAGAAGTGGCGACAACCCTTCGCGCCTCCTCTTCCTGACGCTGTCTTTGCTCTTCCATTGAAACACGTAATGCGAGCGCCAATTCTGGGTCTTCGTTGGGGTCAATACCGAACTCAAATCCTGAGCCGCCGATTCCAACGGCACCCGTTCCGTCTTCGCCTTGAATTACAGGAGAACTAATGAGAGCGTCCGAGAGATGAGGGCCGGGAGGGACTGTCACCAAATGAGAAGCAGTTCCTTCGAGTGCTTTGATAAAAGCGGTCAACTTTTCAGTATTGAAGGCCTCTTCACCGAAATTAATGACATCGACGTTAACCTTCTCTTTCTTCAGACGTTTCGCTAATTTTATTAATTCTTTTTCTTCGGTATCGACAGGACTTCCAACGAATACAACGATTCGCATCTTATGGTTCTTTCCCTGTCTGTGCTTCAAAGCCAAGTGAGCCACTCGTATACCAGTCATTAAATTGATTTCTCCGATGGGTTCGACCGCATGAAGTTTGGATAGTATGCGCCCCACGTCTGTCGTCAATGTTGTCAACACTTGAGGATTGGCCGCCAGAGTCAACAGACCGACGTTGTTCTCAGGATTGGATCTGGTCTTTGAGTGGCAAACCATTGAGACGGCGTCCTGTTGTGCCTGAAGTCTAGTCGGAACAAAGTCTCCGTTTCTCATGAATTCGCTGTTATCCACACTTTAAGTCAATATATCATTAAAATACCATTAAATGAGAGATAGTGTCCAAAACATACCATATTATAGTACTCTCCAAAACCATTTTTGTCGTTATTTGACCCAAAAGTTCACTAAAATTAATCTAAATATCAATCAAATCGGTGTTCAAATCAATTGATATTTTGCTGAATCACTGAATCACTCATTCATTGACTCAAAATTATTGTCTGTTTTTGAATGAAAACACAAATCATTCATAAATAACGTAAAGATATGTTATGTCGTAATTGAAGATCAAATGCGGTCTTAGAGTGAAACTGCAAAACGTGTCATAAAATGAAAGACTTTTGTCTGAAGTAGAGATCAGACGCCATACGGATATTGTTTTTTAATTAATCTAATTGTGATTTTCAATTGAATTTAATCTAAAGAAATGCCAATTTATTTCCATCGTCTGGAAAATGCTCTCAAAAGAGCCAATGGTTTGTAAAATCAATTAAATAATTAAAACCAATTCAATGAACGCATGAAATAAATGTATTTTTGTTGTAATCAATGATTCATTCATTTCTTATCTTAAAATTGATTTATTTTTTTGCTTTAATTGTATTTTAAGTCTAATTTTTATCTAAATTTGAAATTATTTTATATTTAATAATATTTCTTATCATTTGATGAAAAATATTAGGTTTTCCTAAACACTAATTGAGACCAAAAATGGTTTTTTCAGTAATTTATTCATAGATTAGATGAGGAAATAAAATGTGTCCTAATTTTGATAACTTAATGCTCCGATTAATGGATTTGCAATTCATTTATCTCTTAATCTTTTGATGTATTATAGAGTTCATAGATGTCGGCAAAAAGCCGAGAGCTCTGGAAATCCTGTGCGATGTTCTTCGGAGCCGAAAGCACAGGACGTGGCAGAAGAAACACGAAGACATTATGATTAAGTATTTGGAACTCTGTGTCGAACTCAAGAAGAGTTATGTGGCGAAGGAAGGCATATATCAATACAAGATTATATGCCAACAGACTTACATCAACTCATTTGAAGACGTGGTTCGCAAGTATTTGGAAATGGCTGAGGAAAAGGCATTCTCTGCCAAAGAAGCCTCTCAGCAGTCAGTCCTCGACGTCGACGACTTGGATAACGCTCAGACACCCGAAGATATTCTATTGTCTGCCGTCAGTAATGAAGACACTCAGGACCGGACCGATAGAGTTGTTCTCATTCCTTGGGTTAAGTTTCTGTGGGAATCTTATCGCCAGTGTTTGGATCTTTTGAAGAATAATTCGCGAACCGAACGTCTATACCACGACATCGCACACCAGGCCTTCAAGTTTTGTATTAAATACAATCGAAAGACAGAGTTCCGTAAGCTTTGCGATAATCTTCACACCCATTTGGATATCCTTAAGAAACAACAGCTGCAGAACCAACAGATCGGACATCAACAGCAAAACGCGATTAATTTGAATTCCCCGGAGAGTCAGGCCATGCATTTGGAGACCCGTTTAGTTCAGTTGGATTCTGCCATTCAGATGGAGTTATGGCAGGAGGCATACAAAGCCACCGACGATATCAAACGCTTCAGTCTTATGAATCTGACTAAAAAGCCTCCAAAACCTCAATTAATGGCTAATTATTATCAAAAGTTGGCGCTCGTCTTCTTGAAGGCCAACTGTCCTTTATTCCATTCGGCGGCGCTCTTCCGTTTGTTTCATTTATCGAAAGAGTTGCGCAAAAATATTACTCCGGAAGACATTCAAAAGATGGCGACTAAAGTAGTGGCGGCGACGCTCGCTATCCCTATTCCGCCCAATAGAGCAGAGATCGACAAATTGGTTGACACCGAAGAGAACATCATTGAAAACCATCAGAGAAACTTAGCTTCACTTTTAGGTCTGACCACTATTGTTCCGACCAGAGGTTCGTTAATCAAAGACTTGAAGCGAATGAATGTTTTGCCACACGCTTTGCCTCCACTTCAAGAGCTTTACCGCTGCCTTGAAGTAGATTTTCATCCATTAGTTCTCTGCAATCGAGTCCAACAAGTGATCGATTTTATGGAAAAGAGTACCGAATGTCCGGAACTCAAACAATACATAACAGCTCTCAAAGACGTGACAGCAATGCGTTTACTCAAAGAAGTGTCTCAAGTCTACCAAACTATTGAATTTACTCGACTTCTAGAGCTCTGTCCGTTTGCGACCTTTACTTATTTGGAGAAAATGGTTGTGGAGGCCGCCCGAAGGAATGACCTCCAGGTTCGCATCGATCATAGGAAGGGTTGTCTTATATTTGGAACAGAATTACGTGTTTCCACTGGAGAGGAGCTCATTGAAGGCCCTCACCTCCAAAGCATGCCTTCGGAACAAATCCGTAAGCAATTGGTTACTATGTATTCGACTCTACAAAAGGCAAGAAATATGATCGAACCGGAAAGGGTTAACATTCAGAGGGAAGACATTAAACGCAAAATAATGAAAGCCTATCGACTCAATGCTACCGAAGATCACCGAAAGATTCTCAAACGACAGGACATTATAGAAGAGCGCAAAGAAATGTTGGAACAAATAGGTCTCAGACGTGAAGAAGAGGAGAGACGTAAACTAGAAGAACAACAGGAAAGGATCAGACAGGCAGAGAGGGAACGCATGGAAAAGGAAAGGAAGGAAAGGGAACAACAAATGAAAGCGAGTCAGGATATCGCACTAATGAGACAAATGGCAAAGGATCAGATCAGTCTGATTAAGGGATCGCTCGGCAGTAATCTTCTCGAGAATCTCGACGACGAACAGTTGGCTAAAATGAAACCCGAAGACATCCAATCCCGAAGAATAGAACAGTTGGAAAAAGAACGCAGAGAACAGTTGGCTAAACAGCGCAAACTCGAGAGAAAAATAGATCACTTGGAAAGGGCTAAACGTCTGGAAGAGATACCACTTCTCGAAAAGTCTATCGATAACTGGCGAATAGAAGACAGAGAACTCTGGGATCAGATGGAAGAGGAAAGAATCAAAGAGATAAAGGCTGAACGGGTTCTGGCCATTCAACACAGGGAACGATTCAAACGAGTCCTCGAAGACAAAGAAGTGTTCGCAAAGAAAATTATAACTGAAAGACATTCTGTTTTTGTCAAAGAATTGGAAAACTTTCAGATAATATTAGACTCAGAGCGCAAACGAAGACTCGATGAACGACGAACTGAGCGAAAGGAAGACCGCAGAAAGAAATACCTTGCTGAAAAGGAGGCACAAGAAAAGAAAATTGAAGACGAAATACGCAAAAAATTGGAAGACGAGAGAACCGCCAAATTTAGAGAACAAATGGAAAAACAACAGCAAAGAGAGCGCGAAATCGAAGAGAAACAGAAACAGAGAGACATCGAAGAGAAAAAGAAAGAAGAATTGGAGACCGAAGAGAAGAGACCTCCGCTTAAAGAGAGACGAGAAGACAATCGCGAAGAGAGTGAAGAAAAGAATTGGCGTAAACCCGAACGCAGAACTGATTTGGCCGATAGAAGAGGTGTTCCAACGCGTGGAGATGCAGATGAAGACTGGAAGGATAAAAAAGGAGACAGACCTCAGGGAGAGCGTAGTCGTGCTCCACCCCCACCATCCAGAGCTGACCAAGATGATTGGCGTCGGGATAGACGGGAAGCACCGGCTTTTAATACCAATGAAAGGCGAAGATTTCCTCAAAACAATCGACCAGAAGAGGAGGAGGACTGGAAGGATAAAAAAGGAGACAGACCTCAGGGAGAGGGCAGTCGTGCTCCACCCCCTCCATCCAGAGCTGACCAAGATGATTGGCGTCGGGACAGACGGGAAGCACCGGCTTTTAATACCAATGAAAGGCGAAGATTTCCTCAAAACAATCGGCCAGAAGAGGAGGAGGACTGGAAACAAGTGGGGAAACCCAATCGCACTCGAGACCGGAGACCACCCAATCCTCCCGGAGATTGGCGTCGATCTGGTGATAGAGATCGCAATTTCCAACGCGGAGGGGAAACAAAGAACGTCCCGTAGAAGAATAAGAACTGTTTTTTGTATGTCCTCTTTAGTTATTTTGTATACTCAGAGGACTCCAAATAAATGAATATAACATTAAATCAATAAAATGATAACAAATTTGTGTGCTTTACATAACTTTCAAATAATTTGTGAAATCATTAAACCATTAATCAAATGCTGTGCTCTTCTGATATCTGAATTGAAATCAAAAAATTGTTTTCAATTTTAAAACCCATTGACTAAAAAGCACAGAATCTCATAAACAGTTTGGGAAACCAATGGTCTGTTTCAGTGAAATGCACTGATTTTAGTGGACTTTTTAAAAAAACTTATTCAAAAGAACTCGATTTAAGTAAACGAGTTTCTAATCTACAGATGGATAGCACTAATAGACAACTGTCTCTCACATAAGTTATTAATCAAAAATCGGGTTTTTTATTCTTTTTATTCTGTTTCCACTCTTTGATCTGTTGGCAACTCATAGAAAATTGTAGATTATTTTCAAATAAAATGATTGATAAATGAATGGAAAAATTTATTTCTAATTTAATTCTTTTTATTTTTGAGTAAAAGTCTATTAAAACAAAAATTTTATACTTAAAGACTGGAAAACTTGTTCCCAGAGATCACTATTACGGGTTTGAGTTCAAGTATTTTTAAAATGAGCTTAACTTTCAAACAAAATTAATTCCGACAAAAAAGAAGTTATGGTAAATATTTATAAGTTTTATGAAGTTCTCGGTTACAAAAACTAAGAAAACATTTTCTTCTTTAAATAACTCAGAGATAAAACTGGTTATTCAGACAAATGAATTACACAATACTTTCCTTGAAAAATATCCTGTTCAATAAATTAGACACTTTTTGTGGCAAATTTTAAGCGTTAGTCATCGTTCCAGTGGCCTAAATATAAGCTCTTCTGTGGTTCTACACCTGAGCTTTAGCTTATCAAACATTTTTAAGCAGCAAAAAAACTATATTCTCGTTTAGGAACCGGCAATTTAAATGGTGTGCGCCCTTGAATTCTCCAACAAGAAATCAATTATTTATTAAATAAAACTGCATTTCAATGAAAAATGGTTTTCAAACAATAGATAATTAATAATTTGAGTGACGTTTATAAATAACAGACTTTCCCTTAAGATTACTATAATTATTGCATTTCATCAGACTTTTTGGAGACGGCGATGAAAAAGTGTCGTCACTTAAATTTCTACATTTTTTTCATTCATTTCTAAGAACTAACAGACTTTAAGTCTAAAAATTATTGGGCGAAAAGCCATAAAATTGATAAAAATCTGATGGTTAGGTTCAAACTCCTGTCAAAATCTTATTCAAGGTGTTGATTATTAGTTGACAGATTATACATACATATAAATGAGGAAAACCATTAGAAGGTTCTCTACGACTTTTACCATTTTTATCGTTGACTTTTTTTATATAAAATTCAATAAATAAATAGTTAAATAAATAATCATAAAATCATACGATTTATATGTTCTGTCAATCAATAGATATAAAAATAATAGAAATAATCTGATA
>JAQGBR010000037.1:0-24830 GCA_034698525.1 Achipteria nitens | reverse complement strand
ATAAGAATTGGATTATATGTTAAATCAAATATCAATTCTTGTTTTGGTTTCTTTAATACCACTCCAATTGTTCTTTAACTGTCCAGTTCTCGAAGTCTTCTCAATGGGTACCCATCCGGTGACCACTATATTGATGTGAATCTTCTCTTTTCCCATTTTAGCGTTTGATTGGTCTCAAAGTTTCTGTAAATTCAAATTAATTATAATTAGTAAAGAAAATTAAAATCTCATTCTTTAGAAAATAATAGAAAAACTGAACAAAACAAGAAACGAGTGTTAAAACTAATTAAATAGTTTTAAATCGTTTACCATTTCATTCAAAAATAAGACTTAAATAATTAATACAAAATAATAATATTTACATAAAATTTGAATTTATTTTAAAATATAATAAAAATTAAATCAAAATCCGTTGCAATGCTTTCGTGGCGTTTAAATTAAATTAAATTTGATATAAATAGCAAATATGGTATTATAAACATTTAATATTTGCTTTTAAATTCTAATTAATAATCAGCACTATTCTAATTTTCAATCAGCACATCCTCAATGCTACAAGTCGTATACTTATATTTTTATTTAATTATTATTATTATTAATTTAATAATTTTTCTAATTATATTGAATTAATAGTTACCGAAAACATATGTATACGTAAAATATGAAGAATAGACAAAGAAACCAATCGAATACCCAGAATACCCAAAACGCACTGACTTTTTAAAAGCCTTCCCTAAAAAACGAGAGACTTTTCGTTAATTATCATAAAAATAATAACAGATTTTTGATCCAAACTTTTAAAGAAATATAAATCAAATAAAATCTAATATTTAAAAGTAATATTTAAATCATTTGACAAAATATATACTAATATTAGACAATAAAATGTTTAAAACTATCTTTGATTTCGATATTTTAAAATTTTGATTACAAAACAACCAACGATTGCAACAATTATTTGTTTATCAAATCTATTTAATTATAACAAAAAACATTTAATAGAATCTGTTTTCATAAAAACTAACAAATATTTTGAGTAAATTTAAATTTAAATTAAATTCTGTGACAGAAGAATAAGAACTCGAAATTAATTAAAATGTCGAGTAATAAGTTGTCTCACAAACTCTGTTTGAATAAATGATATGATATAAAGTGATTGAAATGTTTGTCTCTTTCAATGAGTTTCATTCGACAAATTGTTTGAACCGTTTGTCTCATCATTTGATTCATTCTTAAGATTTGGTGAATCGGTTCGACTGTCCCTTCGATATGAATTACAATGAAGGTTATCGTTAGGGGTCATACTTTTGACAGGTGTTTGTTGTGTTGGATTAAAGACGAGAACATTTTTTAGTGACGCCACTTCTGTCGCAAGTCTTTGGAGTTCACTTCTTAGGGCATAGTTTTCAGACTTAAGTAATGAATCGCTTAAAACACTATTATTACTGTTATTACTGTTAGGACTTAAGTTATTATTATTTCCGTTGTTTTCATTGAAATTTACGTTATTATTGATTACACTTTGATTAGAAGTAATATCAGTCAAGACATGAGCGCAGGTATCGCTACCTGAGTCACTGTCGGCGTTATTCTTTGCCTTATGTCTCAATTTAAAAGGAAGAGTCGCTGTATTTACAGAACCAATCGGACAAATAGGGGTATGTGTTGGCCCACAACAGATTGATTCTGGTGTAGACATGCTCTGAGATGAGTACGTCAGCGATGAAAGGGTTGTTAAATTTGATGTCAATATTGGATTTGAAACCAACTGTTCTGATGAGGAAGACTGTGATGTCGGTGAAGACGACGTAGAATTAAAACTTGTCGTTGAATTCCCGCTTGAATTTAATTCAGCTTTTATTTGGAAAAAATCATTCTATAAGTCATTCATATTCTCATATTTATAGAGGGGATGACCACTATTTTAAATAGTTTGGACTCGAATTAAAAGTTATAACTGTAAGGACATCCCTTCTTATTTGGTAATACATACAGTGATTATTATGATTATTTGTGGGTAAAATATTTGATAAAAGTCTTGTTCTTCGACCTCTATTGGTGTTGTCAACCATTGAAATCCCATCCGTGTCCACAAATGCCTTCCAGATATTCGACGATTAAATTTTTCAATAAAATCAAAATAAGGTTAAAACAAATTTAAGTAATCAAACAATAATTCATTTCTTAATATTCTCAAACTTGATTCAAAATATTGTTAAATTTAATCTTGCTAAATTAAGAAAAGGAATGCCCACTCAATTCTAATAAGAAAATTAAATTTTATAATTTTTAAAAAAATTTTAACGAAGTTTTTGCAAAAAAATTAAATTAAAACTAAAAATATTCTGAAATCGAAGTCAATGTTTAGCATTACTTCAAAAGAGAAGAATAGGGAGGGCTATAATAGTATGTGTTTTTAGTTATTTGAGGGACGACTTCGACGACATTCTATTTTAATGTTTTTGGCTTAAAATCATTTTATCAAATTTTAAACAATTAGGACAGAGTTTAAAATGTCAAGCATTCGGAAAATGACAATTAAATAATAATGAATCGCATTTTGGGTGATCACTGATAAGTTAAAGGCTTAGAAAGCTTTTAATTTTAAAATCGAGATAAGATTAAAACCTCGACATTCAATCCTTTGATATTGAATTTAAATTCAAAGAAAATTGTTTTAAATAAAAGTAATACGGGTTTTATCGACACTTAAATTCATTATAACATTGAAATTCAAATTTAGTATAAAATTAAATTCAAATCCTTTGATTATTTTTGTAGATTATTTCGAACAAAAATGACAAGGACAATTATTATTTGATCAGCAGGCTGGAATGAATCACAAATAATAAATGTACTATTTTTGTGAAAATTAGGTTTTTTTTATAAAATAAGAATTAATAAATGGGTAATATATGAAACAGTTTACGACATTTCATAGATTAATAAACTCTTATTATATACTTTTTGATACTCTATTATAGAATAACTTTCAAAACAAAAGAGTTATAAATTATAATTAAAAAGTGAGTTATTTTTAACAAATATTATTATTATAAAACAATTTTCTTCAACTGAAGGACTTTTTTGTTATGCGAAGGGCTTTATATTTGTTGACTCCAACTCTTTTTCTAACATTTATGAAATCAAACGCAGAAATAACGGGAAATAAAATGCAAATCAAAATTATTTTCAAAATACTCTTAAATTAATGACATTTTGAATGAAATTATTGATTGAATGAATGAATGGATTTTAATTTTAATTAAAATAATATTCAAAATTTGTTGAGTATCTAATTGAGTAAACAGTACCTGTGATTGTGGTAAACCGAACTTCTCTTTAATAGCATAAAGTTCTGCTCTAAGAACAGAGTTTTCTCGGGTCAGTTCAATAACTCGGGCCTCCAAAACCATATCAGAAATACGACGTTTTTCTCGCGATCTAATCACCGATTAATATAATATACAAAAATTGTTAAAATTTCAAATGTTTTTCCTTATCGTGTATTTCAAAGAATTACAACCGTCTAATAAATTAAGAAAATGATTTTAACAATAACATTTGTCAAATTTAACCTTGCTATTTTGAGCTCAATTTAAATAATTCTAATAATTGAGTAAAACTAATCTAATATAGCCTAGCTCGTCTCTATTAAAGCTTGTTTTCACTGTGACCTCAATTACGAACATACTTATGGACTGAAATAACATTTGTGTTAAAAGCAACAAATCTATCGGTTCTTACTGTACTTTAAATTTTAGTTTAAATAAAGTTATTAAGAATAAAAAATGAAATCTATCGTTAAAATTGGTTTTGTATTCAAACACTAATTTTTAGAATTGAATCGATTAGTAGTAGTGATCCACAGATTTACTGAAATACAACTTTTCTTATAAATATTTTCTTAAAAAGTTATAATATAAAGCTTTTGTATCGAATCAAAAGTTTTTGTAAAATCTGTTAAAACAATCAAATTTAGAATTTAAATAAAAAATGATTCGATGTAACCATGAATTGGATCAGTTAATGGCAATGAACTAATTAATGAAGAGACAACTTTTTCTAAAAATTCTCTCAATATTTGTAAAAAGCGTTAATCAATTCATCGATAAAATTATTATTCACTGAAATAAACTCCATTTCTCTCTCTCTCTCTCTCTCTCTCTCTCTCTCTCTCTCTCTCTCTCTCTCTCTCTCGGCATTGAATTGTGTTAATGTTTTTAATCATTTGATTTTTAGAATAATATCAATGAAAATCATTGACAAAACCCCAAACTATAAGTCAAATATATTAAAGTCATTCTTTAACTCTTTGAATTTATCAGTAAAATTTAAAATAATGACCTAGCTCCTATATTAATTTGAATAATTTGGAAAATTAAGTCAATTAACGCAATGTAAAGAATAGGTTTTATCTTGATTTAAAATTGGATATATTTGAACAACCATTAATTTAGATAATGCATTTCGAACAAAATGGTTAATTGAATTAATTAAAATTTTTAGATTCCATTTGAATTTAATTCCCGAAACCCATAATGAAAATAATGTTTCATCACATCATCTCTAAAGTAAAAAATAGATGTCTTATAAAGTTTTCCCCTATTTTTGTCGTCTCATTAAAACTTAATTTAATAATTCAAAAATAATTGCAGAAATAGTAAAATAATAGTGTA
This sequence comes from Achipteria nitens, assembly GCA_034698525.1. Taxonomy (NCBI): domain Eukaryota; kingdom Metazoa; phylum Arthropoda; class Arachnida; order Sarcoptiformes; family Achipteriidae; genus Achipteria; species Achipteria nitens. The sequence goes on along the minus strand of JAQGBR010000037.1, from coordinate 20,151 downwards.
TTAAGTTTTATAAAACATTTCACATTAATTTAAATATTGTTTTTTGGGGACAAAATATAAGAATTTTTTTTCATTAATTCTTTAAAGTCATTAAATTTCATTAATTACTGAAATAATTTCTGTTTTCTTTCGAAAAATATCTATAATTTGATTATTATTTGTCTTATATTTTAATCATATATTAAAACCCTTTGAAAATTTATTATCGTTTAAGAGAATTGAGAGGACATACCTTTTTGCCGCCTCATTATTCCTTTTTCTTCGATCCCAATACGATTCATCTTTTTTGGATTCAGGAATGAATTCCCTCTGTTTTCTTGAGTTCAAGACATGAGGAGATTGATTGGAAACCATAACTCCATTCATAGGATAGTTAGAATTGGCAGTAGTGGTCGATCCATAATATGCAGCCCCTGAGCTCATGAGTCAAACTTTAGTTTAAAAGTGACTCAAACTTCAAGTCAAAAGTCATACCGAGTGAAGCAATGAGAGCACTGGCGGGCGGAACGACGTTAGCAATACTGAGATCAACAGGTGATGGACTCCAACGCGGGTGCTTTAGTAAACGGAGTTCAGAGTCGTCTAAGTTATCCATAGTATTAACCTTAATATTATTGGAAACAATAATATCAGAAATAAATGTGATCGATATGAGCGCAAACGCATGTGACGGGTAGAGCACGTGTAGGATCGGTGAACACATCAAACTGTGATCAACACATTCACCACAAATATATCAATACTTATACCGATTCATATGTATTACCGTTTGGTATTCACTTTAACGGAAATGTCGCGCAAATCAATGGATTATTCAGAGAAAAAATTAACGCAAAAAAATTTAAGCCATAAAATGATGTAAAGATTGGGACGACTTTTTGACGAATAAATAGTGACTTTTGACATAAACTCACATTAATTTTAATAAACTTTTTATTTTAAGAAACTTTAATCGATGAGAGAAACGCACAATAATTTGAGTACAAAAAACATAGACTAATGTACTGTCCATTCATTTATTTGATATAACTTTTGTTTTGATGAATCGATTTATTAGGAAATATACAGAATATAAGCAATAATTGAAGAAATTTTGAGAAATTGACTTAAAATCGTTTAAACGATATCTCGAATAATGAGATTAAAAGTTAAACAAAAATTAGTAGAAATGATAAAAAGTGAGGAAAGAATGCGTTCCAAAAAATTATGGCATAACTATAATTGAGTGGAATAGTCGTGCAAATAGTCATACATAGAGAGTAATAGCGAATAATAGCAAGTAATACTTACTTTGGAGAACAACAACATCGCAAAGTGAGGCAGTGCTTCCTCTGGCACTTTCACTGCAGTCTGACTGTGACCTAATTTGTGGTAATATCAGCGAATGTAATGCAACGGACCTTCTATTACGGCAATATAGCTATGAGTCTCATTGAGTCTCAAGATCACTGTTACAAACACTGTGCGCACTATTCTATAATCAGGTCAGGGGTGAGCTCCAAGTGAGCTGTATGACTGTAAGTGTGACAAGGTTAACTGCATCAAAGGTCCTTCACATAATACGGAAGGGAAATTTACTTACACTTACACAATATCAGAGACAAATCATTACCAATACGTCCGACTCTGGCTCTGACTTTGATTCCAACTATTATTCACTTAAAACACAACTTTTATTCTCAATATTTCCTCTCAAATATCAAAACTTTACCAAACATTCAAATATTGGTGCAAACAGTTGTCAATTTAGAACCATATTTATAAATATATGATCTCTTATCAAAATTGGACAGACATTTACTTTTAGTAAAAGCCTTTCTTCTTAGTAAAATATATTGGATGTAAATATGTTTTGATAGCGAAGTCACACACTTTTTCATTATTTTTTATTAACGAATACCTTATTTTTCAGTCCAATTCATAAGAGTATTGAAAACACAGTTATACAACAGTAGTATAATAGGTGTGAGCATAATATTCATGCGCCAAAACTATTAAATTTAGAACAACATAACCACTACTCTAACAGCAAAAGTCACAAAACACTATAAAATTACATAATATGAGTAAAAGCAGAGCTAACAATAACAGCGATAATACACGTGCGACGCTCAGCACGTGATTATATCTATTCGAGTCTCAACTCAGGGTCAATGAGTGTTCGGTACTATGTTTGCCGACTTCAACCAGTCTTACATAACTAGCGCTCAAACTTCACAAATCACTTCTTCTTATTATTATTTGTTTCGTTATTCCAATAGTTTTAAAATAAAAATCACTCAAAATATTAGTTAAAAATAAAAATAAATAAAAATCATTAGAAATGAAGAACTAATTGTAAATCAAATCAAATGTTGTAAAACACTAATCAAAGTGTGAGAAATACCACTAAATTCGTGTTTAATTTATTTTTTGTATACTTTTATTAGCTTTAAATGCAATGAATGCGAGAAAATGTTTGATCCTTGACATAGTAATTGTGTTCTACGGACGACCCTCTGAACGCTCAATGGTTAGACTAAAACCATAAGATACAGATAAAGTGTATGAGCAAAGTGTCGGCGCCGTTCTATTCCTCTAATTTGCAATCATTTCATTATTTGTCTTAAATTATTTCAAAAATTTTACATAAAATTAACAATAATTTGAATAAAAATAGAAAATGAGTTTCAATAGAAAGCCATATCATAGGGATTCTAAAGATTTGTTTGATAATCCTTAATAAAAATGAATAAACTAGCAATTTATTGTCAAATCAAATGTTTTTTACCTCATTTTTAATGTATTTTATAATTTTAATAAATAAAAAAAAATAATTTCACTCATTATTCATATCTCAATGATTCTCATTTAAATGATTGCAAGAAACGTATGAATGAGTAAAATATATCAATGAAATCAAAACTTATATATAGAATAAGAATATTTTGATTATTTAAGTTTTAGAGAACATTCCGGGCATTAATTTTCTAAAAATGTCAGAAATTCAATGAACATAAGGTTTTTGAGATTTGAGAAGAAACTCGACTTTTCATTATGTATTCACGTAAAGCATTAAAAACTTTCCTTAATATAAATATAAATTGATGGCTCATTCTGTCCCTCAAACCAAAAGGGTTTTTGCAGTTCTTTGAGTTCAGTATTGATATACACTTTTCTAGAAAATAAGTATTTGTCGATAAAATATTTAGTAAACAAATTGATTCGAATAAAACAGTTAAATCTGGTTTGAAATATATAAAATGGTTATTATTTTAACTAGATCATTGATTATTATGATTATTTATTATCAATAAAACAAAATATAACAAATTGTTGAACAAAAATAGCTATCTCTATAAATTCAATGCTGAATATCTTCAGATAAAAATTTAAGTTAATTCTAGTAAATAGAAGTGCTATTCATTAGGCATTTGTGAGAATAATCAGTGAAATCTAGTTATTGAAACCTATGTTTAATCGTTAGAATACTTTGTGACCCAATTTGTATAACACGTGTTACACAGCCTTAGATATTCACTGATATTGAATGGTATTCAACAGTACTCTAGGAAGTAAACCACTATAACATTGAGATATAACTCTTTTATTTGCACTTCAAAGACAATTTCAATTCAAAAATTTTTAATACAATTTATGAATAGATTTTCATTAAATGTTGTTTAATGTACTTTAAAATTGAAATCAAAAGTAACTATAATTAGAACCAATTAATTAATTTAAGAAGAAATGTCCGTCAAATTGATTACTTTTGCTCTTTTAAAATAAATATTTTTCATTTCATTGAATTAATTACTTATTTACTTATTTTATGACTCAATAACAAAATAAAGTCATTTAGAGTCCAATTTTTATCAATAATTCTTTTGTATTGTTTTTATCTCTAATCTATTCAAAATTGAACTCATTTTTAATTTACTAAATTAGAACATTTATCTATTCATCTATCATACATTAAAAAGTAAATGTCCATGATCAATAAACACAATTTCCATAATCTCTCTCTCTCTCTCTCTCTCTCTCTCTCTCTCTTTCCCTCTCCCTCCCTCTCTCTCCCTCTCTTATCTGATATAATAAGAGGATGACTAAAAGGACTAATAATAAGTGCCGTTATAATTGGCGTTCAGTTAACAACAAAAAAAAGGATAAAATGCTTAAAATAGTTTGCGACTCAAATGCAGTTATTTTTATAAAATCTAAATTTCAATTGAAATTTAAAAATTGTTTAATTCTATTGAATCATTGACTAGTTTAGCAGCACTTCCCCCTGAGATGAATGAGCTTGGTGATACAGTGAGATAAGTGACTTATGAGAGAATCAGTGTTTTGCGCGTCACTCCTGTAACTCAATATTCAAGGATTTTAATGAATTTGCGTTTCAAAGAATGAATTAAATAATCGATTCTTAGATATTTTCAATAAAATTGTTTTACATTATTATCTGTTCCGACAGAAATAACAAATTAAATATCGGTATAAATAACTTTTTTTTGTAAAAACAATTTTAATATAAATAAGAGTAAACACATTTCTGTTGAAAATATTCTAAAACAAATGGATAAACAAATTATCGAGAATTCAATTCCGCAAATAAAAGCATTAGTACTAAATAAGAGGAAAATTCATAATTCTAAGCCATTATAGTTATCAAGGTGAACCAATGCCAGCGCCAACGCTCATTAGCCAAAACATTTTTCAATGAATTCAATGACAATTATTTATTCAAGCCTTGAATTAAGGTTTAAAAATATAAATAATTATTATATAAATATAATAAAAACTTTACTAAAATTCTTAATAAGAGTTAAGTACAGAATGAAAATCGGTTGAAACAAATAGTTTAAAATTTAAAGTAAAAGTGTCCGAAAATTTTCAAAAAGAAATGATTTACTCGATTAGCAATTTTGATAATTATTAAAACGGCTTTTCAATCGATAAAAGTTTTTGAGGGACACGAAAATACCTGATCATTGAGGCGATAGAGTGTAGGGTCACATAATGTCATTGTTATGAAGGCAATGAAAATTTTAAAATTTAAATATCATTGCATTTAATTTGTAATCATTTCTAAGTAGACTCTAAGCTATGAAATATATCTCATTTGAATTTCTATAATAATTCATTTAATGATTAGATTGAAGTACTAAACAAATTTCAAACACTATTCCATTCACAACCCTTTCAGTACTTATTTTGAGGTCAATTATCGGCAGTTTCTTATTTTACTTAAAGCAGTTGAATAAAGTGTTTAAAACAAGTTATTAGTAATAAATTAATCATTTAATAACTTGAAAATTAATAATTGAAACCAATTAAAGAACTCAATTCTGTGTTCTAATGGACTTCAAAAGGATTAGATTTTGTCGAAAATTTATTTAAAATTTGAAATATTTAAAAATAAATTGAATTTTCGTTTTAATGTCCCAAAAAATCTCAAATTTTAATAAAGCTTTGAATGAATTTAATCAGAAAATTGAATTCAATCAAAGTCTCAAACTTAATAACAATTAGTTTTAAAACTATTTTTCATAAATTAATATTAATTTAAACAATAATTACAAACAAATAGATCTACACATAGAATGTACGAAAGGATTGGATCGAAATTATAATTTGATTATTCATTAAATTCTAATTTTTTGAACAAAAAAACAAATTTAAAGAATTATTCAAAAAAGTATTCGAATTATTCGAAACAAATCATGATTTCTATTTTGATAACAATTTTCTAATTGAAAAAATAAATCAAAAAATAATTATATTTTAAAATTGTTTTCAAAAAACATTAATTCGATTAAAATTTATTCTAAATATTGATATATAACTAAATTTTATGTAAAATAATTTCACTCAAAAATACATTTAATTTTTTTGAATAATTGTTTTAATTCTAAAACTGATTCTAAACTCAGGAAACATTTGACTTAAATTTGGGTAAAAAGAGTCCAAATTTGGATTCCATACCCGTAAATGTAGCCAAACCCAAACGATAGCCTCCGATGTGATCGGCATTTTGTGACTTAATTTCCGAGACCTGAACTGGTATTTTGGTTTCGGAACCGGTCGGTCGACGGCCACCGAAATCAATGTAAAACATTCTTTGGAGCACTTCATAAGTTAAAAGAGTGAAACCAAACTGTGGAGCGCTTCTGAAAACCCTGGCGGGTCCGCCCTTCCAAAAGGCTATACCCCCCTCTTCTTTCCAAATTTTGCGAACGGCATCTGAATATCAATAATTGATATCATTATTAAAATAAATACAATTGAATTGATGTCAAATACCCAAAACTCCCGTATAAGTTGTCTGTCCGGCGCGCGCCGCTACTTGTAATCTGGTTTTAATAACATCTGCCGGAGTCACCAAATAAGCCGCAGGTATTCCTATTTTATGTGATTAATAAATCAAATCTAAATAAAATTTCATTTAACCATCAGATCATACCTGCAATCATAGCAGACACTAGAAGAGAGGGCGCACTGTTGTGGCCATTGACGTCTGCAAAATTAAGTTTGCAGTGGGCGTACACCGGGAAATATATCGCAGAAAAGGGAATATCCCTCAGAAAGCATGCTTTCGAACCCTATTTTAAAAACTTATTAATAAATTGGAAAAATGAATGAAAACCAAAATACTTTATACAGTCCTCTAATTCCGAGTTCTTTTATGACTCCGAGAGCACTAATTTTCGGACCACTAGTTATCTCTCCCGCGACCTGTAGTCTAATCTTAACTGAAAACAGGATATAATTATAAATTATTTTTGAGCAGAAAATTTAATACCAATTTCTAAAGGATTAGTGAACATGACTTGTGACGCACCGGCCTTTTAAGAGAAGAGACAAATTTAAGTCAAAATAAAAAATAGAAATATTGGAACAGAACTGACACATCCGCCAGCAATGAGTTCTGATAGAGGAGTGATTTCACCCTTTTCTGTGGTTAGTTTGTCGCGAACCAAATCATTCATTGTTAGTTTAATGGCTTTCTCAGGACAGACACCCACTAATTGGGGTAAAAGTCCCCGATAGAGACCGAACACCCCTTCGTGTCGAATCACTTTTTTGGCGCAATCAATGCTATTCTTATACATGAGTTCTCCGATATAAGAACCAGTCCTTTGATTTTGCATTCGAGTCTTGACCTGAGTTCCAAAAATTTCAAATCAATAATAATTGAAATAATCCCTAAAATTGATTACCAGATCAATAGGATAAACAACTGTAGCTCCGGTCGCACCGGCAATAGAACCCAAAACAAATCTGTAGACACTCTCAAGAATTTGAATACCGAAACCGCGATCGGCAGCGCTATCGACAGCTTTGACTTCTGCTATTGGTTTTGATAGATATCTTGTGGGCCGATAGGGAGCTATTCGTTCTAAATCTATATAACTAATTCTTCCGGTCCTTTGATGGAGAAAACCCGTCAAATGGAAGAGTATTTCTATTTCTAAAGGAGTCATTTGAGACATCTGTTGGGCGGCGTATAGAAACTCTTCTTTTGTCATTTCCAACTGATGGTTGCCTTTAGTAAAGGTCAGGTATATTCGTTTAACGAGTTCCATGTTATTGAGCAATGAATTAAATGCCATAAAATACGGAAACGTCACTAAATGACCGCCTGTTCCACCGCCAGCCACTGCCACCAGATTTGGCTTAACATCTTCAGAGAGCAGATGAATCTTACAGTTAAGCATAATATATGAGAAATCCATGGCTGAGATGACGCCCTTCTTATTCTTATCAAAAGATTTGAACGCTTGAACGGCATGTTCTTCATGGAAATCGTGCAACACTTGAGAAAACTCAGAATAAGTAACGGTTCGTTTGCGGTCATCACCGAAGTGTAATCGCATAAAATCTGATTTAAAATTAAAAGGAATTTTCTGGTGAAGAGTCGTTTGTTTTATTATTTCTTCGAATTCGTCGTGTGTTACGGAACCGGAACCGTTTGTGTCAAATAATTGAAAGGCTGTCCTATAGATAGCGTCGGGTTGACATAAAACTGCTTCAAATGCTTGGAATTCCATAAACGATATGAGACTAAAACCACAAATATTTCATTATTTGAAATACTATTCAATATGTTATCAAAAGTTACCCGTCTTTGGAAGTGTCGAGAATACTACCCAACAGTTTAACTGTTTTAGGATTAAAGTTGTCTTCGGAATAGAGACCCAAATATGATCGGATGAAGTCATCGGTTGACATAAATCGGTCGCCATTTCTTTCAACCGACGCATACCTATTGAATATCTCCCGAAGTCGTTCCCCATTAGCTCTTTGAACGCTTGAGTGAGACTACAAAACATATCATTTGTTAATAGAAATACTTTTTTACACAAAACTAATAATTAAATTATGAGATATTTTGTCGAAATATTCATCGGATTGGATCAGTTGGGGTCATACCTCAAACTGACACTGGGATCGTCTTAATAGTGATAAAGACATGCCGTAAACATAACCAATCAATCAATAGGACAGTAATCAAATCAATACCTATTCATATGAATGACAAACACATGAATTAAAATAAAATTAAAAATAAAACAAAATTTGAAATAATTTTTTGATTAAAAATAAATTTGAAAAACAATTAAAAGAAAAGCAAAAAATTGAGTAAATTTAGGATAAATATGACGAAAGACAAACAGATAAACAAATCATAGTTTATATTAAGTTTACACAACTTATCGGCAATTATTCCGATTCCTTACAATTCCTTAACAAAACACTCGACTTTTAGGCAAAAAATTCCAATAAATTTAAGTTTTTATTTTGAATGCAATTTAAATAAATTTATTTAAAAATATATAATTAAATGAAAAACAATTTCTTAATACTAATAAGTGTTTCAATTAAGTGAAGAGTTTATGTGAGATAAAAGTTATTAAATAACTAATCGATAATTAATTTAATGAATAATTAGATCCAAACCTCACTCTCGGTCTGCATTAAATCCAATGCATTCAATGCAAGGACGAGTCGAGGACAACACATCCACTAATTACGACAGCAATTATTTTTTGTCACAAATATTGATCTGAAAATATAACGTCTTTTAAGAGTTGTTTTTTTTTACTTTTTCTCGAGATTTTCAGTTAAATCCTAAACTCGTCATAAACTAAGTGACTATAAAAAGAGGAGTTTAGAGATAGTATTTGTTTGCAATTTATAAATAGGGATATAAATAGAGATTTGTTTGCGTTATTTGTCGAACAATAATAGAAATGAATGGTCTGAGTGTTGATCTGAGTGTTGGCGCCTTTACTCACATTAAACTGAATTAACTTTATTTGCGCTCAAAATATATAATTAATTGTTTTCTGTCTTTTGATTTGACATTATTTGAGATATTATTGTCAGAAGAGATTGAGATCTAATTGAAAGCCATGGCGTGTAAGATATCATTGTTTTTATTATTTGATTTGATTTTTTGGATTAAAATCTTTAAATCATTTGATATTTAGGTTCGTCTCTAATGAGAGGTCTTTTCGATGCTTTCATTTCTTCGGCCAATAAATCGATTTCTATTAAATTGATTTCTAATGAAAAGGATATCAAAGACACAGAAGATCTCAAAGAAGAAACAAAGGACTCAATAGAAGAGTTTAATCCCGAGTTTTGCCACCAATTGTTTGGAGATAACGAACAGATATTTGGTTACAAAGACTTAAAAATAAGACTCTATTATTCGGCGGCAAAACTAAACTGTTATTTAAGTCTTGGATTTACCGAAAAAGTAACCAAAGATGAGACCAATGGTATTGAAGCCGATAATGTCTTGAAGACAATCGCAGACAAATTGGAAATACAGTTCTGCCAATCGATGGATGAGTTCCGTTCCTTATTATCAAAAGAGTCTCAATTCAAACCTTACGGACAACTTATAGATAAGTTTTCGACCGATAGTGAGATCGATGGCAAACAAATTAGACGTCACTTTGAGATCTATTTGAGTGAAACAACGACTCCAGGCTTTGAGGCGTATCACCAAAGAATGCAGACCTTCTTGTGGTGGTTCATCGACGCCGCCTCTTATATTGATGTCGACGACGAGAAGTGGCAGTATTTGGTTATCTATGAAAAGAGATCTCTTGATTCCAGTAATAGTCTAACGAACGGTCATTCGGCTAATAGTGAAGACATTATATACTGTTTTGTCGGTTACGCCACTGTTTATCGATATTATGCATATCCCGATCGAATGCGTCCCCGAATCGCTCAGTTCTTAATTCTACCGCCATTTCAAAGGTGTGGACTCGGATCGAGACTTCTTGAAGCGGTTTATAACAATTACAAGAATGACGACAAAGTAATCGATATTACGATCGAAGACCCGTCCGATAACTTTACACGAATTCGAGATTTTGTCGATTCGAGGAATTGTCAAAATCTAAACGCTTTCAGTAAAGAAAACCTGAAAAAAGGTTTCACTAAAGAGATGGCAGAAGAGGCACAACAGAAGTTGAAAATCAGTCCAAAACAGTCGCGTCGTGTCTATGAAATCCTTCGATTTCGAAATACTGACCGATCGAATGCTGAAGAGTATAAAGCATTTCGATTAGACGTCAAACAACGACTCAACGCTCCGATTCAGAAACAAATAATGGATTACAAAAAGATTGAAAAACTCAAGAAATTTCCGGAACAGGAATTGGCACTCATTAGACAAACCACTATTCCTTCACTTGAAATGAGAATCGATTCATTGGACAAACAGTATAAAGACCTCGAAAACGATTATCAGACAATTGTCGAGAGATTAGCCACTCATCAATAGATTAACTATTTTTTAATTTAAAAAAATTTGTGTAAATTTCTGCAATTTTTTTATTATTTTTTCATTTATATTCATATTTATCTGCTTTTGTCTCATAGAGACTGAGTTTTTTGCATTATTTGTGCAAAAAAGTGGTTTTAAAACAACACAATTAAAGGCAAAGAACTAAATTGTACTCCAATTTTGTTTAAATCTATTAAAATGATAATTATATTCACACTTTTTATTCAATTTTTTCGTACGTTTTTTTTGAAAATGTTTTGAACAAAAAATACAACAAAACTTAAATTAACTGAAAAAATACCGATATATTGCTATTTGATCTGCGATTAATTACACCGTTTTTTGTTTTAAATTTTATCTGAAATTTGTTTTGTTTTTCAAATAGATCTGACTTCAAATTAATCGGTAAATTAAGTGTTTTTTATAACAATTAATGAAAATTTCTTCACTTTTGGAATGACTTTAAATATTTTTTTCTTCTAACAAATGCTGTAAATTTAGTAAACAAATGACTTCTAATTATAATTGATTTTTAAGACAATTTATAGGATTATAATTAAGTTCGAGAATTCCAAGAGATTTCTTTACGATAGAGGTATTGAAAAATCAATTAATTAATTATCAAAAACAATATTAAAGGACTCAAAATTGATCGATAGGTCGACGGTTTGATTGAGAAAATAATACATAATTGAAAAAAGACTGAATGAAATGAAAGGAGAAATGCATTTTTGTTTTTAGTGTTTTTTGAATAAATAAATTCTGAAGTAATTCTTGAATTTCTCGACTTAATTGTACTAAAAATAAAAGCAAAAAATGGAAAAATATTTACAAATTGTTTGTTACATACATTTGGTTTGTTTTAAGACATAACTAAAGAAATAGCGAACAACTTATTCGATAGAAACTCGATCTCAAAACATATGATTTCCCCCAAAATTAAAACACTCTAATCTGTGACCAGTGATAAACACTGGCAACAGATTTACTACAATTTTTTGGGCTCCCATTCTGGGTCTTCATCGTTGTCTACCTCTTCGGTAGGTTCGACAACACTTTCGGCTCCGTCCGAATCGATTGGTGTCGGCGCTCGACTATTGTTAGCAGTGATGGTTCCCTCGTTTGACTTTTCCGGATCATTGATTGACTCTAAAGTGTCGATCGGAGGAGAGATTTGAGTGTCTTTTGACAATAACTCGTACTCCAAATCATTTAAAGGAAAAGCCCTTAAATCAAAGGGGGGGACAGTTTCGAAATTTTCGTCAATTGAGTCATCTCTTCGTGAAGAGAGGGACGCATTCCTTCGTCTTTCAGTGATCTGTGGCGGCGTTTCTGCGATACTCAAGTCATTAGTATTGGGTGCTATTGGAGTCGAAGGGCCAGTATATGAGTCCTGACTCGTGGAATCGGTGTTCTGAAAAACTCCATCAGCTGTCGATGCATTAGTGTCGGAACGGGTACTATCGAACCTAACCCGAGCGCCGCGACCTCTCATACTTCCAGTGTTAGTGTTTCCTTTCATAAACGCCAAAATTCTTTTGCGCTCTTCTTCTTCACATTTTGCATGTCTTATAGCAAACACTACTTCAGAGATGTCCTCTTCATCTTCGTCTTCATCGCAAAAACTCGGCTCTTTTGGAGATAAGACCGGTTGGGGTTCGGTCTTCACTTCAGATTTAATGCTTATTTGAGAGAAATTAAACTTATCCTCAAAGCTGTCGATTACTCTCCATTTAGGAGTTATTATTTCTTTGTATTGGAGTTTCTCGACCCGAGTCGTGGCCGCAATGCTATACGGAATCACAATATTGTTTATATCGAAGGCGTGCTGTTCGCTACGTCTTCGCCGATGGAGAGGAGCACTCAATGAGTTGCCACAACTACTTCCTTCTGAGGGCACAGGAGAAGGGATCGGCGATTCTGTTCTCGAACTACCACTCGAAATGCGTTCACGCGGTCGACCTCTTTTGCGCCAAACATTGTCTCCGGAAACACCAGACCGACGGACATACCGTCTTTTGGAACTTCCGTCGTATTTCTTTTTCAATTCTATTATTAAATGTTTGAAACCGTTTTGAAAATTGAATTTTAATTGAAATCAATTTTAATGAAAAGAATCTCAAATCAGACATAATTTAAGATTTATTAAAATAAAAGGTTTTTAAACAAAAATTAAAGACTACTGAGTAGTCACTACTCACTCGTAGAGGAAATCACAGATTGAGAACGTTTTGGACTTTTGTTTTTAGTTGAATCGAAAATGAATTTATTGGTCAGAGTTGGCGACGGAGGACTCTTCCGCCTAATCGTTATAAAACAAACATTAATGTTGAGACAAATATTTAAATTTAAAATTACTTTTTATTTAGATGTCGGGAAGGAATGGGTCTCTGTATTGTCTCCCTCTTCAGAAGTTCTGTGCAATAGAGTCCAAGAGAAACGTCTGAAAAAATAATTATTTTAAATTAGAAACAATACTTTTTTGCTCTGAAGTCAAATAATTAAAACTATTTTTACAATTAGTTAAAAGAATTGCAAAATAAAAACAGAATTAAATGGAAAACAATATAATATATAATAGATATTAATTCAATAAATGAGTTTCTATCAAATCGATAAACTTGATAATTATGTAAATTAACTCAATATATTCAGTCCAAATATTTTGTTGGCTAAAAGGACTCGATTTCAGTTATGAGAGGGTTTCAAAAAATAAACTTAAAAATTGTTCGTTCGATAAAGTATTTCCCTTAAAATAGGGTTCGGTTACTGGAATTATTGTCTATTATTAACATTTATACAAATACAGTGGAAACTCGATATAGTGGACAAGTAAATGTATAGCCAAACTGTAAACTATATCGAGTGGAAACAATAACGAATTTCATTCAAAATGACAAATTTAACTAATATTTTGCCATTCCTTAAGAGAATAGGTATTGATAATTATCTTGTAGTGCACTCCTCTTTAAATATCTTGTAATATCTCGTACTTGTCTTCAAATCAAATGATTCTCATTTTTCAGCATTTAATTAAACGATACAAACGGTCAAAATATTAAAGAAAAACTTATTTCCTTCCAAAATTCTTTGAAAAATCCTTTCACTCATTCACAGAAAACATTTTTTGTAAACTTATTTACAGTTTTTTAATAAAAAAAATATTAAAATAAAATTCTAATACATTTTTAAAGCGTTGATGAACTCGACATTGTTTGCAATTGAGACCTTAAATATCTCTAATTTGTAAACTATATCGAGTTGTCAACTATATCCAGGTAAAATATAGTGAGATGATTTAACATTACCGAATTCTCTCGGATTAGGCGCCATGACGTGTTATCTCAGTTTCTTAGAGAGGATGGCGTATTACCTAGGTAACACGACACTCCGTTTTGACTGAAATAACGAGTCAAATATGAAAAGTTTAATCAAAACTCTAGTAATAACAGAGATGACTAAATATGTGTTAAATATAAATAATTCTCTATTTTTGATTTAAATCTATAATTAGTCATTGAATCGATAAATAAATGTATTCATTGCTATTAATATGAGATATCACGACATGGCGTGTTATCTCAGTCTTTTAGAGAGGGTGGCGTACTACCTAGGTAACACACCATGTTATTTTCAAGTCTACCCAAGTCAGGGACCTGTCACATAAGGCGCCATGGCGCCTAATCCTAGAGAATTCGGTACATAGTACTTTTCAAAATTATTTTATTCTTGATTTTGATTGATCAATTTGATTGCATTTGCTTAACTTTGGATAATCAAAATAGTCAAGGTAATATTGAATTGAATTGAATTAAATTTATTGTTTATACTCAAAGTAATATTTGATAATATTGGGTAATATTGGATATTATTTTATTGATAAACATACTTATGCATTTATCCTTTGTTAAACAAACAAGTTCGATTCGAAAATGTTGATCATTTAAGAGAGGTTTTTTGGGTAATTTTTCAGTTCAAGAGATAATAAAAGATAGATTTAAGCAGAAATGGGACCAAACACTCATTGTTGTTGTTTAATATTAAATTTTCCATGGTGATAGTACCCATTTCAAAATAGAAAAATTGATTTATAAATAGAAATAATATGTGTAAGACATAATAATGATGTAAGGCACAATCTTCATTAATATAAATTGAATTCTAGGTTTTGGCTTAAAATATTCATTTAATATTCAAAATTAATTGAAATTATTTTATATTATTAAGTTTTCTATTATTTTAATATATAATAATAATACAGAGCAAAAAAATTGTTTAAATAAGCCGAATAGGAGTTTTTATTCAGAGGAGTTTCTAAAAATATTAAACTTTTAAAATAATGTCAGTTAACGTTAACTCAATTTTTTCCCAATATTTTAATGCAAAATCTCTTTGTATTAAAAATGTTTACTTAATATTAGTTTTAATATTCCTTAAAAATGTTCAACAATTCAATGCAATTATAACCGACACAACCATTTTATTACCGTCTGGAGAAGATAGGAATGTTAAAGAACAGCGTCAGGTTATCAAAGAAATGATGGAACATTCCTGGAAATCTTATCGTAAATATGCCTGGGGACAGGACTATTTAAAACCTATTGCTAAGAAAGGAAATAACGAATGGGAAAAACAATTGTTAACTCAAAAGGGAGAAACAATAATCAATTCTTTGACTACTCTTCTGGTTATGAATATGTCGGATGAGTTCAGAAGCGCCAGGGATTGGATTGAAACTAATTTTAATATCTGTTCACTAAATACTTATATTTCAGTTTCTGAAACTGTAAACAGATTTGTGGGCTCACTATTGTCTACCTTTGCATTCACTAACGATATAATGTTCCTGAATAAGGCTATATATGTGGCCAATTGTTTATTACCTGCTTTCAACACAGAAAGCGGTGAGACTTTCAATGAAATTAATTTAATAAATAAAAATACAAAATGAACCTTGAACAAAATTTTTAAAAAACGAATAATTATTTCTTAAGGTATTCCAAACGATTTTATTAATCCGGTGTCTGGAAAGAGCCATCCTTTAAAACATGAGGATAGCGAGTTCGCTTTATTATGTAATTTTGGTTCACTTCATTTGGAATTTGTATACCTGAGTGCTGTAACTGGTGTTAGAAAATACGCCGAAAAAGTTATCAAAATCAGGCATATAATGAACAAAATGGCGAAACCATATAAAGGGTTGTATTACACGTATTTGGATCCAGAATCTCTTGAATGGGGTCCAATTGTTTTGGAAACCGGTGGATCATCCAAAGGCTTTTATAAATATTTACTCAGATCTTGGATTCAGTCTAATTTTACGGATACTGAGGCTCATGATATGTATTACAATGCAATAGACGCTATTAATAGACTACTTGTCCAACGAACTCATTCTAGATTTAGATATTTAGGTATTTTAGAATTGAAAATAATGGTGTGCTTAAGATTTTCATTTGTATTTTGAACTTAGTTTTGACATATATATATCAGAATCAATTATATCCTACAATGGAACAACAAGGTTGCTACATCGGGGGAATGTTTGCACAGGGATCACTATATGAAATTAATTCGACAAGATTAAAATATTATCTTGAATTGGGTATTAATTTGACACACACCTGCCAAGAATCATTTAGAAGAACAGCTACGGGGTTAGGTTCAGCTGTTTTCAGTTTTAAAAAATTAAATATAGTGCCCAAATCTGAGGACTATTATTATAATTTGAGAGGAGAAACAATTGAGTCATACTTTTATTTATGGCGTATAACACACGATCAACGGTATAGAGACTATGCATGAAATTTGGCACTGGCTATCAATAAATACTGTCGAACTGATAACGGTTTTTGTGTATTTCTAAATACATTTGATCAAAACACTACAGGTTGTAATGATATTCAGTACTCATATTTCATGGCTGAAACACTTAAATATTTATATTTAATTTTCTCATCCGATGACTTAATACCATTATCTGATTGGGTTTTCACTAATGGAGGACATCCACTACCAATTTTATCACCCGATCACTTTAATATAAAAATGAATAATAGTGCTGTTGATTCAACTAAAAAATCAATGGGTAATTGACATCTAATTTAATTATAACCATAAGAATTAAAACTTTTCGATGAATAGCCCAGTTGTTTTAACATTGCCAGTACCGGAATAGGAAAATAATCTAGATAAATCTAATAAAGAATTTTTTAATTAAATAGCTTTATATTTAAAAGAATTAAAATTTTTGCGAATTATTTTTTATCAATTTTATTCTATCAACTTATTTGGGAACAAAATATTTAATTTCCATTTGTATCTATTAAATAGTTTCACAAATTGGACAGGTAGTGACAACAGAAATAAAAACGATTCCAACACAAAGAACGACAGGTTCATATTTATTTTAATTGAGATCTTCTTATATAATTAATTTCTTAATTAATTTTCAACTTAACTTCAAATAGAAAATGAGATTAAAATAAAGGTGACTGCAAAAATTACTACTACTAAATCTACTGGTAACTATAAATTAAAGTAAATAATAAATTATATTTAAAATTGATTGATCAGAAAAACCAAATCAAAATGTGAGGCCAAAGTCATATAATGGCATAAAACAAAGAGGATCAAGCTTAAAACTCATAAGTAGTAAACTAAGAGTGAAATTTTAATTTTATCTCTATTTGCTTACTATAGTTGTTTTGATAATCGTCCTTGTTCATTTTGGACCCTAAGGTCTTACTCTATTGTAGGCAATGATATGTCTTGTTTATAGTTTTAACTTCCTTTTAATGATTAGAGTTATTTGTTATCCATATATGATATTTAGGTTAAATTTAGCTCATATTTTGGTTTAATTGAATTCTTCTATTCAATTGATGAGTGATATATCTGTTTTGTATGAATTTGTTTTGAAAGATTCAAAAATCAAACAATTTATGTTAAAATCTTCTTATATGTAAATTAATTATTTTGAAAAATGATGGCAATAATATTGACGTATATTATTCAATTGATAATCAAGGTTTGTTGCTGATTAATATAGACGGGCAAAGATGACTGAAGAGCAAGATTCATTAGTTTTTTTCAATCTTAAAAGATTGAAAAAGATAGCTCTTGAATTAGACAAAAATGATCCACAAATATAATAACGTTTTATAAGGAATAGGGATAAAAATTTCATTTATACTAAAATAATTGCTAATTTAGAAAATAATTAATGAGTTACAATATTCTTGCTCATCTCATTTATCAATTTTTAAGCTCTGACGAGATCATTTTTGTCTGGTAATATTTTTATAAAATATAAGTTTCTTTCAATTTCAAATAAATATTTTGTATCTCTTGCATAGAACCAATTTATTTTAAATTAATTTGAACTTGAAATTTAATTGAAAACAATCAATTAATTAAATAAGTACAGTAAGTTTGTTTTGTTTCGCATTTTTGGCTTCGGGTACAGTTTAGTTTATTTATTGAAACCAGACATGGGCAAGCTCCTCTACTCTAGGGGGGACTAGAGAGGATTTTGGGCAAATTTTGCCTCGAATCCTAGGGGGACTAGGTTGAGGAAATTGTCGGTCAAAAGTGGCGTACAAAATGGCGCCGGAAGTGGAGTTTTTTCAACTAAATCACATATAGATTCAGTTATTAGAGGCTTATTAAACACATTTTTAAAATATTTTAAAACAATTGAAAGTTGAATTTAAATAATTTCATTGTTAAACTTAATCTTTTATTTTCTTTACGAGTGTTAATATAAGCTTTAAAATCTGATAAAATTGTTTTGAAACTTTTGTCACATGTATTCAGATATACTTGAAATCTAAACTCTTCCATAGGACTAATGTTAAGCAAAAATGCGAAACAAAACAAACTTACTGTATATAGTGTCTAACACAGAAATATATTTATTATTCAGGAATTAAAAATGGAAATTATATATTTGTCATAGTTGCTCCCCCACCCAACAATGTTTTTAAAATGTTCAAAATCATTTTTGAAAAATGTAATTTTCATTGTTTTGTTACAAAAAACTTGACATCTTGTTTTGGGTTAAAATTTTTATACATATATGTTATGGATGTATAGTATAAACTTAAAAAGTGTTGAAAACAGATTTTTATGTAATTCCTTACTCGAAATATAAACTGCTTTTAATTTAAGTGAATAATATTTTTGAAAATAATTCCAAAAATGTCTAATAATTTATTTTATTTATTAGTATTTTTTTTAATTTTGAAATTTGTATATACATTAACCATAACTCAAAATTCTTGTAAGTTTTATATTAAAAAAATCATTTAAATTAGTTAACATGGATTTACTAATTAGCCACAACTCAACCCAAGTTCATATCCAAAGGAGTAATTTATTTTAATATTCTTCCATTTTTTAAATTTCATCTTTTCTTTTCTTCATTGTTAGGCTCATATCAAAGTGAATGAAGGAGACGACATCGGTAAGTGAGCCAGTACTCAAGGACATTGTTATTTTCAAAAAAATTGAAAGAATTGCAGTGTTTGGTCGACAATTTGGGAGAATATGTGATTCTATGGAAATACAATAAAAGTCAAGTGCTCTTCGCAGGCAATCTTCGCCTTCATTGGGATGATAGGATCTCCAGAAATGAAGACACCGGTGATCTTCTCATCAGACAGTTTAAAGCGGAAAACTCTGGAGAATATTCCTGTTTAGTGTCAACCGAACCTCCCCAAGCCATTTCCTACCAAGTGCACTTTGGTGAAGAGAAAAATCATGATTCTAAAATAGAAAATTTAAGTAAAATTTATATTCTAATTCTCCTAGTCACTATTTTATAAATTCTATTTAAAATATTCTATAATTAGCTATTTTGTGTGATAAAGAAATACAAGAATTTACTGCAGAAAGTGGTAGAATTACAAGTTATAATTATCTCAACAAATATCCAGATCGTTTTTGTCAGTTTCGTATTAATCTTGAAACCGAAAATTCAATTATGGTAAATTTTGAGACATTTTCAATTCCATTTTATAATGATTTTCTCAAAATATATGATGACCAAAATACATCAAATCGACTTCTTGGTATCAATGGGATATATGGACAAATTTCTATGGAATATATCGACAAAATTGTATCCAGGTCTAATTATCTATATTTTAACTTCATTAGCATTAATAATTCTAATGATATTTTTGATTATAAAGCGATTGGATTTTTATTTAATTTATACCCAGAAAATATTGTAATAAATTTAACAGAGAATGAGCTAATCATTCAAAGTCCTGATTATCCAAATAATTATCCACTGGCAAAACTACATAGGTATACTTATTAATATAAATTTATTGAATAGGATTTGTTTGTCATGG